>MCFE01000366.1:0-86948 GCA_002104905.1 Basidiobolus meristosporus CBS 931.73 | reverse complement strand
CCCTAACCCTAACCCTAACCCTAACCCTAACCCTAACCCTAACCCTAACCCTAACCCTAACCCTAACCCTAACCCTAACCCTAACCCTAACCCTAACCCTAACCCTAACCCTAACCCTAACCCTAACCCTAACCCTAACCCTAACCCTAACCCTAACCCTAACCCTAACCCTAACCCTAACCCTAACCCTAACCCTAACCCTAACCCTAACCCTAACTCCCAGACCATCCACCAGTATCTGCAGAAGAATAATCTCCAGCTTTCCATTGCAAAGACAGTACCTTTGGGCTCTCCCATCACCTTAGAGAACTCCACTCTACCTGCTCAGGTTTCTGCTACATATCTTGGCTTTCCTTTCCTTCCTACTGGACTAGACTCTGGAGCACACCTGAAGAAGAGAATTATCCTGGCAAGACAGGCACTCCACAAGCTACTGGCTGTTACTCCTCCTACAACTTCAGCTCCCAGCTGCCTTCTTCTACTCAAGCAGTTTGTCTTCCCTGTACTGGAATTTGGCTTACCACTTCTCTCTCTTACTTCTAGAGACTGCACTAAGCTTGACAAGTTTGCAGTATGGTGCATTACCTCCTTGGTGCCTCATTTGCCTGAATGCCCCTACAGACATGCTATTCTTGGTGCTTTTGGGTTTATGCCCTATAAGATCAGACTTCTCTACCTTAGAACCAGATTATATCTCAGACTTCACCACTGCAACAACCCACTGATTAAGGCCTGGAAGAGAACACACCACACAACACCTGGCTCCTGCTGGAGAACTATACTTGGAGATCCTGAAGTCAAGAAGTTTGCAGAATTTATTCTGCAGTCAGAAAAACCCAAGCTGGCCTACCTGAAGTACTTGACAGACCTTTGGCAGCAATATCTGCAGCAGCACACTCCCTTTATGATGAATATCAATCCTTATCACATTCCCCTCATTAATGTTGTTCACAAGTCATTCTTACCTCTCTTGCTACCCCCCTTCCCACTGAACAGTGTCTTGAGCACTGAAGAACTATCATCACTTCTTATTAACTTACCTACAAATTCCCCTCAGCTACACACTCTTGTATCAAAGCTACAACAGTAGCGCTGGCTTCTTTGTTTCAACTGAAATAAAGATTTCACCTGTTGGTGACTGTCTCCCCCCTAACCCTTGACTATGAATAACCACTACGTAAGAACAGTGCATTCTTGTGCATGCTTCAAGCCTTGCTTGAGAATCGTATATAGTACCTTTACTAACTATTTTTATTTTTTCCTCTTTAAATTAGTCAACGATTTGATTTTTTGATTGAATCTGACTCCAAATCCATCCATCCATCCATTAAATCACCTTTACTAACTATTTTTATTTTTTCTTTCCTTCTTCCTCTTTAAATTAGTCAACGATTTGATTTTTTGATTGAATCTGACTCCGAATCCATCCATCCATCCATTAAATCACCTTTACTAACTATTTTTATTTTTTCCTAGGATCTGACCTTGCGATCGTAAAAAGCAGTCACAGCGCGCAACCCTAACCCTAATTTTGATCCCGCCCATCAAAAATCACCCAAAAATCTCAAAAATTGAAATTTGAAGCTGAAACTCTGGATATGCCACCAAAACCTCAACAGGAGCCCACTACACCTGAAAGGAAGGTTCTTGATTGCTTTGACAAGTCTGTCAAGAAGATTTCTTGCCCCAACTGTGGAAACAAAGGAACTATCAGAAGGAATGGAAGAGCTGGCAGACTCAGGAAGCTTACTTTTCTCTGCAAATGCACCAGGAATATTGGTATCACTCTGATGGAAGACATGCTTGGCAAGCTGAAGACTCCCTCTCCTCAAGCACTCTCTCCTGCCCAGTTTCTGAACAGGCTTGCCTCCCCTGCTGCTGCTTCACCAACAAGAATTGCCTCTGTTACTGCCTTGGATACTCCTTCTCCTCCTGCCAGGATATCTCCTTTTGTGCCTGAATCTGCCAGTCCACTTTCCTTGCCTCCAAGAAGCCCACTGTCAATGGACTCTATTCCTGCCACTGCTCTTCCAGATGCCAGCACTTCTACTGATGCATTTCTTCAGAGATTCCTTGCAGTTGAGAAGAGAATTGCTGATTTAGAGGCTGCCAATACTGCCCTGGCTATTGAAAACAAGAGACTGGATGCCCAATGCAAGAAGCTCAAGAATGAAGCCAATACTGCCCTGAAAACTGCCAGAGATGCCTTGCAAAAAGCTTCCTTGGAGTGCCACTGCCTTACCACTACTGCTCAGCCCCAGCCTCCTGCTTCTGTTCCTGTTCAAGAGCAAGATCCTGTTCCACAGAAAAGCTACTCCAGTGTTTTACAGAACAACTGGATAGTGAACTCTGTTCCTCCCAGAAAACCTGCTTCCACTGCCTTCTCCCAGGTGACCTCAGTTCCTGCTTCAGTTTCTGCCTCTCCACCTGCACCAGCTGCCAACACCTCTACAGTCACCTCAGCTATACCTCAGACTTATGCAGGCAAGGTTCTAGCAAGAATTATCAGCACATCCAGCTCCAGTACCATTCAGCAAGACACATCAAGAAAACCTCTACTGAGAATGTGGACTCCAATCTGACTACTGCAGCTCCATTGCAACACAGAAGGACTTACAAGCCCCCAGCAAACCTACCACCAGCTTCTACCTGGACTGTGGTGTACTTGAAGCAAGTTCCCTGGACTCCCATTTCCAACATCAGGAAAGCACTCAAGGCATGCAATATTCAGCTCTCAAGAATTGTCAACCTGGCCTGGAGAAAAGGGAAGATTCTGGAGGTTATCCTAGACCAAAACATTGCTGACCCATTTGTTGCCTTTGTGGAGAAGAACCTTAACTGGCTGAAAACTGACTTCAAGATAGTGCCTGAAGAATCTGAATCCTCTGACTCTCTACTGTTCAACAAGCCTCCAGCCCATGTTGCCATTCTGTCTTTCTTTGCTGCCATCAAGAGACAAGCCCCCTCCTATGATGTGGCATACTTCCTCAAGAATCATGCCATTTCCCTCCTTGCTGACTTAAGTGATGCACCATTTGAAGAGCTCTGGGACTCTGCAGGTCACATTATCAATGCTGCCTCTGAAGAAGCTACAACCTCTGCCTGACTACCTGAAGTTCTGTTGCTTAACTGCAACAGCATACAGCCATCAAGACCAACTCTAGAGAGACTTCTTTCAAGATTTTCCCTCCTGTGTTTGATTGATGTTCAGCTACCTTCTATACTTTTGACTAATCTATATTGCTTTTCTACTCCTAGAACAAAGAATACCTCCTCTATCTGCTTCATCTCTTCTACCATCAATACTCCTCAGCTCTGTGTTCCTCTTTACTCCCCTTACTGTGCTGCTCTCCAGTTGCCAACTATCAGTCTGGTGCTCTGCTATCTGCCTCCAAGTCTTGCCCTTCAGGAAGTGCAAGTTATATGCCAGAAGGTTCAGCAATACCAGCAATCTATATCAACACCTGTTATCTTGCTTGGAGATCTCAACATTCCCCATCCTGAGAACAAGACTACTCTGACTGCAAGAATGAAGCCAAGGTCTACATTCCTACTGAACTTCCTGAGAGAAAGCCACCTGCTAGCACTAGGTGCTCAATCTGAGAAAAGATGTGTTGACTGGATCTGCCCTTCTGCTGCTGCCCTCTACTTTGTGAATGAAGTTAAGCAATTCTCTGGAGCTGAGCTAGGATCCTTGAGAGCCTCTGACCACCCAGCCTGGTCCCTTTCTATGCAACCAGTTGTGAAGAAGAAGCTGCCAAAACTTACTGTGCTCACACCACAAAGCTACCAAGAATCAGAAGAAAGACTTTGGGAACTACTTGAAGCTTGCCAGTTTGCTACTTTCTCTGCCAGATGATCTCAACCATGCCTGGCTCTTTGTGAAGCATCTGATTCTGGTGTCTGCCTCCCTCTCACTGCCATGCAAGACTACTGCTGTTACCTCAAGAAAATGGGAATCCATTGTTTCAGCCCTGCAACAAAGCTACCTGAGTTTCCCTAACCCAAAAACAGAGAAACTCCTCCTGACAGCAATACACCACTCCAAGGCAATTCACCACACTCTGCATACTCAGCTCTGGGATCATATTATGAGTTCTTTGCCTCTGCAATCTTCCAACTCTATAACAAGAACAGTATCAAGACTCTACAGGGCAATGAGGCCCTCTTCCAGGAAGTTACCTTCAACAGAACAGCTGGCTAACATCTTCTTCTCTACAAAGCAGTACTCAACGCCTGGCTTTCATCCTGACTTCAAGACTCTGCCCATCCCACTTGCACTTGATCAAAGGAGAATCCATAATGTGCTCAAGAGGCTTCCCAACTCTACTGCTCCAGGTGTGGACACAATCTCCTATGAGCTTCTGAAGACTAGTACCAAGGCCATGTCTGCACTTCTGCTTCCACTGTTTCAGCAATGCTCAGCCCAGCTTTCTACTCCTGAGGAATGGTCCTTTGCAAATGTTCTGCCACTGTACAAGGGTAAAGGAAAGCACCTGGATCCTAGCTCCTACAGGCCAATATCTCTGCTGCCCACCTGCAGAAAGGTGTTTGAGCTTCTGCTTGCTCAGGAGCTCTACTCTGACTCCCTCAAGTTTCATCCTGCACAGTTTGGCTTTGTTCCTGGCCTCTCCTTGGAATATGCAGTCATACTTAGCCAAGATCACTCTCTCCAGTGCAAGTATCCCTCTGTTCTGTTTGATATTTCTAAGGCCTTTGATTCAGTTGACAGAAATCTGCTTTGGTCCAAGTTGCAATGCTTCTCCAGTACCTCTCTCACCCTCCTTGTCAGGTCTCTGTTTCTGGATCCACAAGCAAGAATTCTGCACCCAAGTGAGCAATCAGCTGTGTTCTCAGTTCCTAATGGAGTGGTTCAAGGCTCTGTGCTTGGTCCTATACTGTTTGCCATCTTCCTGAATGATTTCCCAAGACTCTCAGCTGACTGCCTGGTTACTCTCTTTGCTGATGACATCAGAATATCCTCCTCCAATGTGCAACAAGACTCCCAGACCATCCACCAGTATCTGCAGAAGAATAATCTCCAGCTTTCCATTGCAAAGACAGTACCTTTGGGCTCTCCCATCAACTTGGAGAACTCCACTCTACCTGCTCAGGTTTCTGCTACATATCTTGGCTTTCCTTTCCTTCCTACTGGACTAGACTCTGGAGCACACCTGAAGAAGAGAATTATCCTGGCAAGACAGGCACTCCACAAGCTACTGGCTGTTACTCCTCCTACAACTTCAGCTCCAAGCTGCCTCCTTCTACTCAAGCAGTTTGTTTTCCCTGTCCTGGAATTTGGCTTACCACTTCTCTCTCTTACTTCTAGAGACTGCACTAAGCTTGACAAGTTTGCAGTATGGTGCATTACCTCCTTGGTGCCTCATTTGCCTGAATGCCCCTACAGACATGCTATTCTTGGTGCTTTTGGGTTTATGCCCTATAAGATCAGACTTCTCTACCTTAGAACCAGATTATACCTCAGACTTCACAACTGCAACAACCCACTGATTAAGGCCTGGAAGAGAACACACCACACAACACCTGGCTCCTGCTGGAGAACTATACTTGGAGATCCTGAAGTCAAGAAGTTTGCTCACTATATTCTGCAGTCAGAAAAACCCAAGCTGGCCTACCTGCAGTACTTGACAGACCTTTGGCAGCAATATCTGCAGCAGCACACTCCCTTTATGATGAATATCAATCCTTATCACATTCCCCTCATTAATGTTGTTCACAAGTCATTCTTAACTCTCTTGCTACCCCCCTTCCCACTGAACAGTGTCTTGAGCACTGATGAACTATCATCACTTCTTATTAACTTACCTACAAATTCCCCTCAGCTACACACTCTTGTATCAAAGCTACAACAGTAGCGCTGGCTTCTTTGTTTCAACTGAAATAAAGATTTCACCTGTTGGTGACTGTCTCCCCCCTAACCCACCCTAACCCTAACCCTAACCCTAACCCTTACCAGGAAACCTCTCTCAGACCTAGCTAACTAGGAAATATAGTACCACTCAGCTTCTCAACTCTCAGACCTGGCTTACCAGGAAGATATCTCTCAGACCTAGCTTTCTAGGAATTACTTCAGATTAACTTGGCTTCTTTAGATACTTGTCATAAGTAAATAAAGATTTCACCACTTGGTGACTTTCCTCCCCCTAAGTTTGCAGTATGGTGCATTACCTCCTTGGTGCCTCATTTGCCTGAATGCCCCTACAGACATGCTATTCTTGGTGCTTTTGGGTTTATGCCCTATAAGATCAGACTTCTCTACCTTAGAACCAGATTATACCTCAGACTTCACAACTGCAACAACCCACTGATTAAGGCCTGGAAGAGAACACACCACACAACACCTGGCTCCTGCTGGAGAACTATACTTGGAGATCCTGAAGTCAAGAAGTTTGCTCACTATATTCTGCAGTCAGAAAAACCCAAGCTGGCCTACCTGAAGTACTTGACAGACCTTTGGCAGCAATATCTGCAGCAGCACACTCCCTTTATGATGAATATCAATCCTTATCACATTCCCCTCATTAATGTTGTTCACAAGTCATTCTTACCTCTCTTGCTACCCCCCTTCCCACTGAACAGTGTCTTGAGCACTGAAGAACTATCATCACTTCTTATTAACTTACCTACAAATTCCCCTCAGCTACACACTCTTGTATCAAAGCTACAACAGTAGCGCTGGCTTCTTTGTTTCAACTGAAATAAAGATTCCACCTGTTGGTGACTGTCTCCCCCCTAACCCCTAAGTAAAGGCTCTGATTGGCTGAAATCCTTGAAATGCTAATTGGCCAGATTTGCCTAGTATATTTGGCCAGTGATTGCCCAGAAATTCATCTCAGTTCCCCCAGTCTACTGGCCATTCTGGCCACAATTCAGCTACCGCAAACCATGATAACTTAGCTCAGATATATTCAGATTCTCACTTCTCAGGCCTGGCTTTCCAGGAAACCTCTCTCAGACCTAGCTAACTAGGAAATATAGTACCACTCAGCTTCTCAACTCTCAGACCTGGCTTACCAGGAAGATATCTCTCAGACCTAGCTTTCTAGGAATTACTTCAGATTAACTTGGCTTCTTTAGATACTTGTAATAAGTAAATAAAGATTTCACCACTTGGTGACTTTCCTCCCCCTAACCCTAACCCCTAAACCAAGAACACCTAGCCTTGTGGTTATCCCTAACCCTTCCATACCCATGGTTGTGGGTTCAAATCCTGGATCCAGCAAAATTTGATTAATAAATTGATGTGTGCTCATTGGGAGATGGCTTGATCAACCATCGGGCAAAGTAAAGGCTCTGATTGGCTGAAATCCTTGAAATGCTAATTGGCCAGATTTGCCTAGTAAATTTGGCCAGTGATCGCCCAGAAATGTATCTCAGTTCCCCCAGTCTACTGGCCATTCCGGCCACAATTCAGCTACCGCAAACCATGATAACTTAGCTCAGATATATTCAGATTCTCACTTCTCAGGCCTGGCTTACCAGGAAACCTCTCTCAGACCTAGCTAACTAGGAAATATAGTACCACTCAGCTTCTCAACTCTCAGACCTGGCTTACCAGGAAGATATCTCTCAGACCTAGCTTTCTAGGAATTACTTCAGATTAACTTGGCTTCTTTAGATACTTGTCATAAGTAAATAAAGATTTCACCACTTGGTGACTTTCCTCCCCCTAACCCTACCCTAACCCCTCTCTTTTCTTCTTAACTATTTTCCCACCCTCCCACCCCAACTACTCTTTTCTTCTTATTATCTACTTCTTCCATGTCTTTACCCAACTTTCACTCTTTACAGACTTCTTACCTTGAACAAAGAGTTTCTCTTCTTGAAGCTGAAAACTCAATGTTGAAATCTCAGATCCAGGTTCTTTTCAAAACTCTCTCTGAACTTCACCCAGCACTCTCTACTTCTCTTTCAGCTACTTCCTTACCTTGCAACCCCTCAACCGGCACTTCTTCCAGTCAATATGAACACTGTCAGCAACCAGCAACTCCTGCCATTCATACTCAGACATACTCCCAAGCACTTCAAGCTCATCCAAAGTCCACTGTTCTCCCAATAAGACAGCCACCTAAGCCAGTGCAACCTAAAGCCAGAAGAAGATTTCCTGTCAGCCCTGATACTCCTCCCACTGCCAATTGGGCTGTTTGCTATTTCAGAAATGCTGGCTATCTTCCAATTTCAGAACAAAGAAACTACCTCAAGGACCTAGGTATTCATATGCCCAAGATTATTAACATTCAGTACATTGCCAGGGATCTCTTGGAAGTCATTCTTGACAAAGATATTGTGGAAGATTTTACAGAGGAAGTCAAAAATATGCTGGATTGGGAGCCCTCAGAGCATATATTCAGACATCATTTAGACATTCCACTCTTTGTACCATTCTCTCTGGAAAAAGAACTCCTCAAAAGGTTTACTAGCTTGTTGAAAAACTCTCCTTCCCTTCAAGTCACAAACTTCCTCAAGAAATACTACAGTGAACAAGCAGTTTTGCTACATTCTCCTCTAAACTTTGATATTGAGGATATCTGGGATACAGCAAAGTCCAAGTTTATCTTGTAGGCTTACTTTATCTCAGATATTCATATTCAAACTTGGCTTCTTTATTTACAATTTAAATAAAGATTTCACCCTGTGGTGATTATCATCCCCCCCTAACCCTAAGTGTAGGGACTTGTATTGGTCAATGCAATTGGCAACTGAGGTACAACTGAAGTTTCAACAGAAATAAATCAATTTGTATACATAAAAAGTCAGAAAAACAGATGAGTCAGGAAGTGAGGAGTGTGAAAAAGAGGAAATAGCCAATTAATGTACACAAATGTAGGAGGTGATCAAGTGTCTTGGATCAGAAAGTGAGCAAATTGACAGGGAACCAATCAAAAGCCACTATTATATTATTTTGATGAAAAATTTTGACTAAGTTTTTTGCAATATCTGGGGTGCCACTATTTTTCAACTCTCTCTGCACAGTGTCCTGACAGGATCAGTACCTCTTAGTCACAGGACTTTATCTTTGTGGTGGCCATTTGACAGGATCATCTCAACAATCACTTATAGGTTAGACACAATGGAGATCCTACTGACAGACAAAGCAACCAAAATGCCTAAATGGAAATTTTGGAACATTTATAGGCAGACCAAGTGGTTGCAGCACTTCTTCAAGAGCAGTGCTCAGAAAAATGCTCTTAAATATTGCAAGGACTTATTGCAAAGATGTGCAGATAAGCTGCTAGGTTTTGCAGTGCTAGCTGAAGACCAGGATGTATGGGAACCATTAAATGAACAATGGCATAAAGCCATAGGGTTCCCACTAAAGCCATGGAAATAGCATGCTTCAGCAAAAACACTTATTAAATGGTGAATTTTGATGGAGTTACTTGTCATGTGTGGGGTTAGGCTTAATGTTAGTGTTAGATTTAGGGTTTGGCAGCCTTTACACAGTGTTCTGACAGGATCAATACCTTGTAGCCATGGAATTTAAATTTTGTGATGGCCTTTTGATGGGATCATCACAATTATTTCTCATAGGTTCAGGGAACCTTGAGCATAAATCACATCATCAGTTGCTGAAAGCACAAAAGCACAATGATGTGATGGTTGGTCACCTTCTTGCTTGGTGCATAGTTACCTACCAGTCAATGCCCCTTTCATAGACAGCATGATTCTAGTTTTTTGCTGCTATGCTTGATTTATAAGCAAGCATCATGTGTGACTTGTAATTCCCCCAAAACCCCTTGATTTCTCTTTTCCCTGTAAGAACTTATATTCATTTAGTATAGCATATCTTAATAGATAAAGTATAAGCTATGCTTTCACATAAGTGATTCCACAACTCTCAGCTGGCTTCTTTATTTAAACTTTAGTGGTTGTGTACCTACCTAGCAAAATAAATATTTCCCCAAGTTGATGACTTTCCCTTGCCTATCCCTGGATGGGTTTCAGTAGTGGGAGATACTCATCCTAAATACTTTCAGTATAATACCTCCCTAACCTCTTAGCTTTGTAATTTCCTGAAAGGAGCTTTACCTTGATCTTTTTATGTTTGATTGGAAGCTGTGTACAAGTTAGATTATTTATCTGGTTGTAACATCAGCAGTTACCTCCTAAATCAGTATTGTAAGTTTGGTTTCCACATGACATAGCGTGACCAGATGAAGCGTCTAAGAAATCATAAGAAATAACAAGTAATTATCCACCTCCAAAACACCATCTCCAATAATATATTAATTACGTGGACACTTCGTAAGACATCAGCAAGTATCGTATTCTTCGACTTCCGCCTTTTATTTCGGTCGGTTTTATACAGGCATTTTTAAACCTAACAAATCCTCTCTGAGGGTAGAGAGGCTAACAGGGTATTTTCTGCAGATCAACAACTCCATGCAACCGCTTATCCTGTAACACTCTCAAGTTTACAGCTTTATATGTATTTATCAACACACTACTGTGTATATCATGAGTTCAGATAGAATCCCTCCATCTAAGCGCCGCAGATGTACCAAACTCGCAACGATCCAGATATGGCTTGGCCTAAAATTTTCGGGGTATTGACCGGTTTGATGCCTGTCTATCCTACATGAACGCCAATAACCAAGAGTGGAAAAGCAAGCGCCATGGCTAAGAGCGATTGATGGGTAGCGGGCGATTTAGACCCCTGATCTGTATCCAGGCTGAACGAACTTGGCGTATCCTGCAGGTCGATTCACCATGAAATTTCCCTGCATACAAGAGGTTGGCGTTGGATAGACCTATACCTGAAGGCTTTGTTTGAATTAATCCTGGTGAACATGCTCTCCGCATTGGAGGCAGGTGGAATCTATACACCTCCTCGATCAACTAAATGTATGTTACAGAGCTGTTGCCGGCATGGTTGCTGCGGTTTGGGGACTCCTTAATTACCGGTTTCTTTCCGCTACAACCAGCCATACCACGGCTGTTGGCTCTCGATCGATGCTCTTGCATAACCCTTGTAACAACTATCATTAATGTTGATGGAGGACTTGCTGGCGTAAGGCTTGACCATTACTCGGCTACCAATACCGGTTAGTGGTCTACATCCGTGATTTTGATGCAATCTGGTAGATTGGTGCTGGAAATGGATCGCTTTTGTATATATTTGTGTCAGTTGGTGGGGAACTTTGTAACGTAACTCAAAATCAGCCCTCGACGCGACACGACAGCTGCATTTACCGAGTTTCTGAGACTGCACATCTGGCCAATAGTTTTAGAATAGATGTATGGGGCTCTTCATACCACCATACCATCCGATCAACGCCAGCTTACTTGCCCCAATCGACAGAAGAATGTGCAGCAAACACTTGGCCCGCTTTTCCATTTTTCAGAGCACAAGGATGAAAGGCAAAACGCACGCATTCACTATCGATCGGGCTGCAATCGATCTCCAGATCTTAGGATGGCCATGTGATGTCTCGAACTGCATAAACCAACTTTAACTTTATCAACAATGAGTCATTCGGGATTGTATTTGGAGGGGTCTTCTGGCAGAGTGGTTGTTAGGAACGACCGTCCACAGATGCATACAGCTATATATGACGCGCGAACAGATATGTGGGGACAGAGAAGATGAAAAGGATATATATATGTATATGGATTTACAAGAAAATTTGGCTGATAGGAGCTGTGGCTTATCTGCCTCAGCAGGTTTACATTTGCTTTCGCCTCCAATGAGCCTCAATGAGCCGCTCACAATCGCCATCTTGATGCATCAACAGGCCGGTCAATCTCTCATAAGAGCAGCGGTACGGACTGGTGAGCGTCAGATAGGTTAGTGCAGCCTGATCCTGACGATGGTTGAGTCTGCTGGAACCATCGGGAGCTATGCATTTCTTATCCAATGCGCAGCCGAACCATGGATTCACTATTGAGGCCATCACAGCTTGGTTCTTAGAGTCCACCGCTACAAACGCGCCGTTGCAATTCCTCTCCTCAGCATACTTCTCGATATCGTCGTTGTAGTACTGAGGCATCCCTGGATGCATCCACTGGCGCACATTTCCTGAGCTAAGCGGACTGTAGAATCCATGGGATTGTACGTGCTCCACAACATCAACAAAGAATCTTGGAAATGCTCGGTTACCAGAATCCATCCACAGCACCACTCCAGGATATCTCTGGGTTACCTCCCTGATTATTCCAATCTTCCAGGCGTACTCTCCTCTATTGACCGTTACATCCCAAAAGCTGGGGTAGCTGGAGTAGTTGAAGGTATGAAGCTCATCGAGCATTCCCTCAGCCATCATATTTCTGATGGCGGTGTGGTGGGAATTTCCAAGCCCGAGGTCGTAGACAAGCACGCGAGGCCTCATGTAAGCAGGGAGAAGCTTCAGGGAGTCTTTCAAGGAGTAAAGGAATCCCTGGAGTGGGCAAAAGTGGTTTTTACTGGCCGCGGTTACAATGGTAAACTCCACCGGTGGGTTATTAACAGCAGGGGAGGAAAGTCTCAAAGCCACTGCACCCAGCAGAGCAACAGTCATGATCAGCATTACCCATCGCAAGCGGGAGCTTCGGTTAGGCGGGTGACCTCCTTTGTACAGAAGCTCTTTTTCCATCGAGTAGGGGTCATCGGTCGAGTGAAACGGAAGATAGCCCGAGTACATAGGTTTTTTAGTCATTCCCAGGAAACCCCTTTCGGAAAAGTGGATGCTGATGTCAAGAGGTAGATCGGAATTTAAATTGGCTCGATGCACCCGCGGCTAGCGCACCTTTTAAGTATCCCCGGTTAGCTCGCTTGTGAATCGGTGCGAATTGCCAGTCGTCATTTCTTAGCCCGCCTGAAAGCAAATCTCCTAGATTCGTGAATCAAGATGCGACCAGTATTTTCCCGGTTCGGACGCTTTAGGAAGGACTTGGTTAGCCGCCCTACCTGCTACAAAACGGCGTAAGGACTCCACCAGTGGTACACCGGCTACCCATCACATAGGATGCGAATGGCCCACCTGCACACCTTTTCCAATGCCTTTCCTTGGGAACAAAAACCTGCGTACGACTGTATGGCTGGTGTCACCGAATGGAGGCAAGGTCTATATTTGAAATTCGATTTTTATTTGCCAGATTTCCGATTAATTCGTGGTCCACCAGCGTGCATTAGCCTGTGGAGATACGCTGTTTCATATCTCCTGTGCTCGTGGAACCAGGACATTGTGTCGATTCTTGCCCCACTCTGAGCGGATAGGGCCTACCTCCACCTCGCTAATAAGGAATGCCGTAGATGGAGAGGCAGCGACGACCCGGTTGAACTGGTTCGGAAATCCGCCATTCCAGTTCCTGGGCTGGCCCTCATAATAACTGGAGATTGCCTTGATGTAAGATTCCCGGTAAATTTAAGAGGCTCGAATGCTGCGTTACTCGGACAGGAAATGGAGATTTATTCACACTTTCAATGGTGTTGGGATGATATTAGGGGAGGTAAAGTATGCTACGCTATGTGTCACAAGGGTGATAAATATGATAGACTTCAAAATTCCACACTGCCATGACATTTGTATAATGGGACTTACTGAGAGCAGGTTCTGAACACCTGTCTCGAGCTCACACCAATCCTGACGTTGGTAGAAGGGTATAGAGGTGAACTGGGGGGCTGTTTTCACGAGCCTAATTGACGGCGGTGGTCTTCGATTTGTGATTTGCAGTCGCCATCCTTGTGAATCATTAAACCGGCTAACCCCTCATCGGTGCAGCGAAACTTGTTTTTCAGAACCAGGTAAGTAAGCACTGCCTGATCTTGACGGTGGTTAATGCGAGACGAGCCCTCAGGCGCGATACAGTCCTTATCCAATGCACATGACATAAACGGCTCTAGTATGGATTCCCGAACCTGGCGGTTATCCGAGTCAAGCCCAATAAATGCCCCGTTGCAATTTGGTTCTTCAGCATATTTCTCCATGTCGTCGTGGAAGTATTGAAAGAGCCCTGGATGAGTCCATTTGCGGACATCCCCGGAGCTGGTAGGGCTGTAGAATCCATTTCTCTTGATGAAGTGCACTATATTGGCCAGGAAATTTGGGAGCACCCTGTCTCCAGAGTCCATCCATAGGATAATCCCCGGATGGGTCTTGCTCACCTCATGGATGATACCTGCCTTCCATGCGTACTCTCCTCGGTTCACTTTCAGGTTCCAGAAAGATGGGTACTTGGTGTAGTTGAAAGTGGCTAGCTCGTCAAATAGCCCTTCCTCGACGCGGAGTTGATTCAACTCCTGTCGCTGAGCACTGCTTAGCCCTAGGTCGTAAACCACTATCTCCGGCTTGATCTTTTCCGGGAGAGACTTCAGCGTTTTATTTAAGGTGAGCAAGAACGCTTGTAGTGGACACCAGTGGTTTTTGCTTGCTCCCGTGACGATGGTGAAGTTTACCGGCGATTCTAAAAGCAATGAACAACGACCGTTAGGAAACTGTGGCAGACCCATTGGAATAAGTGACGCTGAAAGGTACCTTGTAGAAGATACATATTTGTGTCGGTAAGTTGGAAGAACGCCGATACCAGGAGTATTCCCGTCACCAGGAAAAACACCAGGTGTGTGCGGGTGAACTTCACCCTGCGGGGAGTTGATTCGTAGCCTTTGGCTTTGTACAGGCTCATTAGTAGATGCGGATCCCTTAGCACGTTCGGGTCGGATAAATGCTTGGTTAATTAGAAGTTCTATGTATATAAGATATATTGATAGGCAAAAAGGAGGCTAGCGAGAAGGACTACTGCGGGTGGTTCTTGGATTAGCGGATCTATACTGAAGAACACTAGGACTGATGATGATGATGGCATGTGCCTGGGCAACTTATTTAAGTATTTTCCCTCGTAACCCCATTCTCTTCGATCACCCAGCATGGAGTATTCGTTCCAGCACTAGAGCAAATATATTCCTGGGCTGGGGAGGACTAAGCTCTGGCGCTTATCATTTCAGAGCGAAATCCGGTTTTGTTGGCTGCACTGATGGTAAGGGGGACCAATGATCCGTTAATAGAACCTGTATATCCGGCAGAATTCTCAAATCATGCCATATTCACTATAGTGGTAATTGTGATGAGTTACACGAGGGAGGTGCATACGATCTCACTGAGTAGTCGCCTATATTTGAATTGCATGTTATTTTTGTCTCATCCTTCGAAATGACCTCACCGCTCCTCAATCGTCGAGTGAGCGTATTGGCATGGGACGAGCGCCTAAATGCGTTACTACCCAAGCACATTTATCTGGTTGGAATCATCTGAACAATGGCATTCACTAGATGCTGATCTAACTACAACTGAGGTGACACATGGCTGTTAAAAATACTTCATATCGCTGTGGCATTAAGCGACTGACCGTCACTATCTCGCCATCCAGCCAATCCACATGCATCTGTGGCAGCTTCCCGCTGCCTTTGTACGCATGAGTTATAATCAGGCGTTATTCGTTTTTTTTCTCGCATTCCCTAGGAATCGGTGACGGCCATGGTCGGAAAGCACCGAAGCGTAGTAACCAGTCGCCTAATTGGTTTCATGGAGGAGGCTACGCCCTGAGTTTAAAAATAGACCTCCAGATGTATTTGCCATTAAAAATAGATGCCTTCTCCCGGGTGCAGACGCTGCATCATGATCACCCGCATCCCTCGCTAGAGGGGAACGTGGGCTGGCAATAACGTTCGAGGGTTTAAGCTACGTGCGGCCTAACGCCATCGAGGTATATGCGCCGTCTCTGTACTGCGGGAGCTCAGGCGAAGGAGAACGCCCCACACCATCAACGGGTGTAGTGCATTTGAAACCAGCCCTCGTGCTGATTCGAGGCAGTCGCATCTGTAAACGAATCGATATCAAGTCAGCATCACCTTCAGACCTCAATGCTCATCAGGTCGTTGAAAAGTGCGAGGACTGATAATGTTGCGATGCGCCCAAACCAATCAACTTGCCTCTCATTGCTGAACAATGAGACTGGGCGTATTGAGCGGCTTGTGTCCTGGAAATGCGCATGGTTGCTCCGAGCAGGTTGATTGAGCAGATTCTTGGGAATGACCCACACGTTATTAATGAGAGCCATGGTGCGGAAAATTTGCCATTATGGTGGTCTCAGACTACCCAATGGCCTGAAGCGATTCCCTAATTTAAGCCCAGGAACCAATTGAAGGGCGATGTGGCAGGCTTAAGCTTTTGAAATGTCCGCAAATGGCTGCGATTGGGATATGATACACAGAGGAAACTTGGCCTATGGGATCGTGGTGGTTCCTTGGATCTACGAATAGGGCTCCTTGCCACAGATAAAAACCGGGTAAGCGGCAAGAGTTATTTTTGGCCACAATCAACCAGCTGGGATAGCCTGGGCAAATGATGTCAAGCAGGTTTTGGCCGTAGACGGAACGACCATAATTATCATTGAGATTCGTACCTTATTGTAGATTGTCGTGAACCAGTAACTGAAATAGTAGATTCATTATGGGGCTTTTGGAAATGCGCCTGATCGCTAGCCCTGCGAGGGTCGCACTAGCTGTAGAGGTTACACTTGCACAGATTGAGGCTCAACAAGGAGCATGTTCGATGTCTTAAATTCAGCACCATAACTATTTGGGATCGATTCATTACTGAGCGTTCAATAAATGAAACCCGATGGCTGTTTTCAGCCAGATTACTCTGATAACACCCGATGTATAATAGTCACGCTATATGATTCATTTCCGCCAGGCCACAGTAATTTTGGTGCATCAATCTCTTGATTTAATAGCAAGTGGGATCTTCGAAATCAATATTATTCAGGAGTGGGCGATGTGGATAATCAATTGAGCCAAGCTCACTACGTGCTGAATTTGAGCGTTACATCGTAAGGGGAGCTGTGTTCTCAACCAACGGAGGCAATGGTGGTTTGGAAATGGTGAAAATGAATATATGGCAGAGGAGCAAAAACTATACACTGGATCACACTAAATTCTAACGATCTCGACTTTGGCTCTATCATAGATCTCATGCGTCTTCATCGAATCGGCCGGCTCTGAAGATAAAATCTCCTTCGAGAGTGGGTGTATGCTCAATTTGGCATAGGTGCCGCCAACCTGCTTGCGGGTTAATTGACCAGGATTGATGCAGACCACATTTTCAACGTTCTGTACATCGAGTTAAATGATAGATAACGTCAGCTGGTGCTGGCTGTGAAATCAGTGTGTTGTACTTACCTTGACAAAATAGCGTAGCTGTGATGGGAGGATCAGGACGTCGGGGGCCTGGTTGATAGATAGCGTGCTTTCTAGATGATGGAAGTCTACGTTGCTCTCATTGTTGGTTGCTGGGAATAGCGGGTAGAAGCTATTGGAGGTGATGCCCCTTAGGTCAGTGCATGATGCGGGCCAAAGGTCACATAGAATTAGACTCACTTGCGCTGCTCAAGTACGTGTCTGGCTAAACGTCCCATACGATCTTTGTAGGTTGGGTTCCGGCCGATCTCGTCTCCACTCAGATGAAAGAGAACGTCATGGGAGCTAACGGCAAAGTTTACCTCATTGATGGTGAACTGGGCTGGGTTAGGGAGCGTCTGAACATTCTATAATCCAGTTAGTATTCCAGCTGGCGTGCACAAGAGATACACTGACAGGTCGCATGTGTACCTTTGGAAGTCGCAGCTCGTATGAGTCCAGAGACGGCTGCGGGAAGATATAGTAATCATGCACTATATCACGGATGCTTGGAATCAGGAAAATCGCCGTCGAAGGAGAAGAGCTCTCCAGGTTACGCAATGGCTGAGCAATATACTCGTCAAACATCTCCTCAACAGTTCCATCGAAGTCTCCTTCCCGGATGAGCGGATGGTCTTGGTCAATAAATGGACCAACCTGGCTCCCAGAGTTAGAAATGTTTTTTTGTGGCTACGATGCATCAGCGCCTTACCAGAAGTAGTATATCAGGCTTTTCGTTTTCTACAGTGTCGACCAGTTCAGCAAAGGGGACGAAGTCAAGATTGTCATCCAGAGTGTACGGGCCGGAGGCCACGATCATTCCCAAAGCATGTCCGCCTAATCTACTGTCATCATGATTGTTCCTGAGTAGCTCAGACACTGGCGTCGCTGCTCTGGAAGGTATTGGTGCCTACAGCAAATAAAGGAATCAGCTTAAGCCTAAGTGACCCATATGGCATTGCGGCCAACCTGAAAGACTTTGGATGCAGTAAAGGATGCCCCGGTGTTATTCAACCCTTCCACGCCGATAATCTACAAAAGAGTTAGTTCTCCAACGCAATAGGAATGGTGCAGATTGCAAATGTGTACCTGGCCTGGAAACATCGCGAATGTAGGGATTTCGTTAAGGTCAAGCATGACGCGTAGACCACTTCCAATAATTCGTGAGGATTCTAAGAGAATCGACTTGTCATTGATTTTGGCATCAGAGTCACTACATACTCGACCAACAGTAACTACTGAGCTCTAAAAAACGCTGAGTGACGATGAAAAGCCACATGACAAGCTCTGAGCAATACCTGAGTAGACTGAGCTGGATTACTCAACACTTCCCAACCATAAGTTTTGCGGAAGAGGTCTGCGAAAGTCTCGATACGATCATCCAACACTATTCAGTAAAATCAGTTGGCATCAGTGATGTAAGAGAACTGATAGCTGCTCGTAGTACCTTTGGATTTCTCGCTAATCTTTTCAAACATATAGCGGTATTCTCGTACTTCTTTCCCCTCTTTCTCTCGAAATTCAAACCGTCTTCGCGAAGAAACCATTCCCTCTGGCGAGACGTAGGACTTCAGGTGCGGGTTGTAGACCTCTTCGACTTTAGCGCGATTCAGACGTTCTGCAAAGCGTTGTGTTTGAGGAGAGGGACTAGTGCGGGCACAGGTTAGCGCGTTAAATAAGGATGTATGGTAAAAGGCTTGAATACATACGCAGCAGGCGAGTCGTAGTTGAGTTTTCTTATACGTGTGGGTGAAGGTGTGTGTATATCACTGTTCCTTAGATAGGAGCGATTGCGAGAGGGGGTGGATGGGGCTATTCCTGCAAGGCTAGGTAACGAGTTAAGAGATACAAGAGTACACGTGGCTGCGGGTGGAACTCAAAGAAGTCAACATTAGGCAGGATACAAATCATCCAAGTTGTCAGAAGTGAAGTTGTTTGAATAGTTCGATTCTCCTTTGCTGGTGTAAGTGGTTTTTGCGCTTCTTACATCTTTATGTTTCTTCTCAAACGATTCTTCAACCTGTCGTTTGAGAGTAATGAAATGAACTCTGTCGAGGGATATTTCTTCCCCCTGCTGCTCTTCTTTCATTACTAGGGCCTCCCATTTATACCATAGATCTTCGGGAGTCAACGCGTAGCACTCGCACAGATTCGCACCTGTTGGCAAAATGAGCTTTCGGTTAAGCAGAGCACGTTACGTGACACTCTAGTAGAGAAAACAAACATTCTTTTAACAGATCCTCGTTCTCTTCTAGTGAGGGCCAGTAGTTGATTAGTTCCTTTTTCATCGGTGCTAACTTGCGCTTATAATGTTTTCGAGGAAATGGAAACCAAGTTGGAAATATCAATTAAGATTGAAAGGTGCTTTGCAGGTATGGATTGATATTTCACACCAATTTGGAGCTAGTTGAAATAAACAAACAATTTTATAATCAAAACAAACCCAGATAAAATATCGACTTCAATGGTATTGGTGGTGATTTGCTTGAGATCCATGGTAGCCAACCAATTCTTCTTGAGGGAAAATTACCGAGTTCGAGCAGGCACATCAGCTTTCGTTAAATAACCAATGTTACCATCATAAAAGCAGGAATTGTTAGACAATAAACATCTGCTGTTCATGGATGGCATAAAACCTAATGAGGATGTTGCTTTGGTACCAACGTCTGCCATGATGAAGTGCTTGCTACACGTGTGCGGTGATAGGCAACAGTGCTACGCTGTTCTTCCAAGATGTGGTACTGAGTGGATGAGATACAATTGGGAAAGCATAAAGGAGTAGCAATGGCCCTTCTAACACCTCATCCCTCTCATGGTCTGCAAGCTTCATGGGGCTATTGCTACTACCTCAATGACTTGAAATTGGCTGCCCTGGATGTTCTCACCAATGCTCACACCATGATGTACACGTCTCTCGCTCTCTATAATTCCTTGGATGAAGGCTTGATCTTAATTCCTCCTAATATTTAGTTTCTTGTTATACAAAGAGCATAGCACAGGCTTAATACTGGTATGCCAACAGATTCACTGGCTGCGGCAAACCCAACTGCTCTCAGAATGCGGTGCATTATCTTCTCCTATAGGGTTAGTTCGGTAATTCCCGGTTAGAGTACGTAACTACACAGTAGGCAGATGGTATGATCTCCCTTAATGCTAGGCAGATCCTCGCTTCAGGAGTGGGAAGCATGAAGAAGGATCCATGCTCAGAGGAGTCAGCTGGATGTGAGTTACCTGTGGGATCAGTATGGCGTTGCTGGGGATGGCTGTGCTACGGAATTTAGGATAGAGCATGTCTCTTGTGTCGGGAATCGTGAGGAAGCGAAGTGAAGCTTTCATTGATTAAGCTCACCAAGACTGGGCCTGTGAGCGAATGCGCGCTTCATGGCTCGGCCACACCCGATTTCAGGATAAGATAACTACGTTTGGATTTATTCGATTAATGCGGGTCCAGCTACCCCGCTAGTCAAGTCACATGCCTGCGTATTTGCTATTTCTGATGGCTGCGCCAGAAATCATGCCTTGGGATCATCACGAACTCCATGATTTATGGATTAGGCTCCTAAGTGGAGGCCACGTGATCTGAGCAGGAGCAGAATGTGTGATGAGGGGGACGTATTATGTCACTTGAAATATTACTGACCAATATTTGCCACAGCCTGATCCGTGAATTGGATTTACAGAAGTCACAAATCCAAGTGTGGATATCCCCATTTTGTCTGGAGAGACTTGGTATTGGACAAACTGGTGGATTTGTGAATGTGTGCTTCACATTGTACGTAGAAATTGGTGTATATTCAAGTGGAAATTGGGTTAAATCTTGTTCGATTAGTAATTCTGGCTTGTTCTTTTTTCTACTTCATCAAGATAAAGACCAACTGAAAAGTAGTCTCAAGTTATCTTGTACTACTAGTTTCCAAGTCGACTTTAGTGTTTTGTTTGCCGTATTCTGTATGGCAGATCTTTTCTCTCTGTGCTGAAAGATATTACTTCTTGTCAACATCTACCCCATTCCTGCTGTATTGCGGTGGCAGGACCTACTCTTATTTACCATTTTTAAACACTCCCCAACTCTCCCTTTAGTGAAAAAAACGCACTTTTCCCTACGTATCTTCAGTTTGGATACAGTCGCATCTACGTGTTACCTGGCGAACTTGTAGCGTCGAAAGTAGTTGCTTTATAATAGGCCTTGTGTATTTCTAGCCCGAAGCACTATCTCCGTCCATTACGACTACTTTATTGTCGTCTCACCCTGCCAACGATTGTTGAAGCATGCGCGGTTGGTCTTTCTCCGGCTGGACGCTGCCCTCTACACTCCAAAAGCGCCTGGTCAAGTTTTTACTTAAGCGAGCAATAGGCCAATTTTTGTTGGAAGAGCTAGACCTCGACAATCTTGATGTTCAATTGGGTACAGGGTACGTGCAATTGAAAGAGCTCCAGCTGAATACTGAGGTAAGATGTCTCTCAGCCTGTTGGGTTACCCGCATCCCTTACTACTGCTTTTGGTCTAACCCGTCCACTCTCTCACAAAGGTTCTGAACGATCTAATCTCGGAACTGCCAGTAAAAATAACCCATGGAAAGATCGGTGGGATTACTGCCCAAGTCCCATGGAAGGATATTTGGTCCGGGAATTGTGTATTGGAGTTTCACAATTTAGAGATAACCATGATACCTAACCCGGTAGTTCCAACTGGTAGCTATTTTCTCAACATTAAGAGTCTTCCTGTCCAATATGTTACTAAAGCTTTTCAATTCGACTGTCCGGCAATTTGTAGTTAGCAAGTCGAAATTTGAGGATTCCCACATCCTATCCTCTTCGATCCATTTTGCTGGGGACTTCCTGAGGCATGAAGTGCCTGACACCGACGAAGGTGAAGAGCTTCGAAAATCCATCATGGAATCGGTTCATATCATGCAAAACAGCTTCAACAAAAGCAAGCATGGGGCGGAGGAGGAAAAGCCTGCATTTGGAATGGAACCAGGGACTGAGGGACTGCAGGTGTTGGCTGGTGTCATTGACAACATCATATCGAATGTCAAAGTCACGTTTCACAACAGCAAGGCCCGAATTCATCACTCATCCACAAGCGATCATAGAAACTCCGACACAAGCCCACAGGAATGCTCGAAAGACTACTATCTGGATATCCTCGTACCTTCGATTTCATATAGAGACGGAAACCCAGAGCACGAAGAAAGCTCCGAAGAAAGCCAGGATCAAAATTTTTCCCAGTGGCCTATGGAGAGTGTGAAAGTCTTAACGTTAGTAGGGCTGAACATTTCACTCCATGAATTAGAAAAGGCCGTATCCCCAACTGCCAAAGAGAAGCAAGCCGCCGGAGAGAACGAGCTCACTTACTCGGCCACCTTGCTATCTACCCTGGCCCACGAAAACACTATCAAGATAAGGACAAAGCGATCCTTGTTTGGCACCACACTTCCACAGCCTTCTCATGGTCCCAGTTGGGATGTCGAGTGCTATATTCAATCTATTGTGACTATGCTTTCGCCTGGTCAATTGCGTATCTTAACGGATATTGTCGGTACTTTTGCCGTAAAATCGAAGAATCCTAGATCTGGGTATTTCGATGATGACCTGACCAATGCGAGCTATCGTGAAGATATGAAGCGAAGAAGCTCATACCAACGTCGAAGATCCTCCACCGACTATCTCAACTCACCTAACCCAGCGCATGGCTCAAGGCCCGTAAGTTTTGCATATAGTGAGAATGCTATCGATGAGGAGAATGAGCAGTTCTACAGTATTTATGAAGATGGACAAGAGTCCGATAATAGGCATGACCAGGAGAACGATAGTTATATGGGACGACTGAAGGTTCATATATCATCATGGCGCTCGTACTTTTTGGGTTCTGATGTGGAGCCTCCACCAGAGCCGGACTCGGAGACTCTGAGTGTAGATAACCCTGGAGAGCTGGAGGTGGATCATATACTTGTTCACTTGGAGGATGTAATCGCTCGGATTAAGAAGTGGCAGGCCGAGGTAGGGAATTTCCCGACGAGAGGAGAATACGAAATGAACTCCAAGGATAAAAGTAACTTGCAAATGCTGCTGGAAATGTACACAAGCAAGATCGACATCTCAGAGTGGATCAAGCCGACTGCAGACAACCCGGTACATGATTTGTACCATACAGCTGATCGAGGTGTATACCTGCCAATTCTCCGCTTCGATCCTGATCTTAATCGCTCGTACGATAGCAGTGTTGAGGTTTCGATGAACCCACCCCGTGGCTTCCCTAGCTTCTATGTGAACAGCAAGCCCAGTCAACCCACCAAGCAGACATTCATGGAGGGGAAGAAGATGAAGGATGCCTTTCGTCTGCGGTTAACTGTGGCTAATTCTGCTGGTAGGGGAGGTTGGCGACGCGCTTTCCGTCATGCGATGCTAACTAGCGAGTAATTGATATTTCTAGATTCCCCGTATGACATCCAGACACAGTCGGATATAGTGGTGGAGTCTCAGTCGTTCCACGTGTTTTTGAACCCCCAAATAATCAACCGCTACCATGGGTATTTTCCTGCAAATGAGCAGGCTGCTGCTGATAAGGCCACTGAGGAGAGTGGCTTCGGGTGGTAAGTTAAGCCAGCGTTGTGCTGGTGCTTATGGACCTTGTTTTCTCGTATCTGACACTTTATGTTGCTGCCTAGGGCAACTGGAGAGTATGATGAGCAAGGCATCATCAAGGATCTGGATGAACGGGCGTTCAAAGATGTACGTATCTTTCTAAAGCTTTACACATGGGAGAGATTGCTTATTTGTGCTGTCAGCATACTATTCGCCCGTTGTCGACCCGGTTCCGGATTAGAACTGATTTTCTGAGAATATGGCTAACAGTTCCGGATCTTCGGGGTACCTTGTCCTTGGAGGAAGCGCAGCGAAGACAAAGGTATACATACGCATGCCTCCGAAGGGTACCCGACACCGTATTTACACACTTTACGAATTTTTAGCGAGTGTCGAATACACGAAGACATGCTAATCTTGGATCTCATTGATCCAACCGTGACAAACTTCAACACGAATTCCAGCATCAGCCAAATGCTGCAGTCCGAGTTTCTACAACGGTTTTATCCTTACCGAAAGGAAAGCTTGCCGTTTGAGGCGGGCCAAAGCTGTATTCGGTTTGAGTGGGTAAGGATGAACGTGTTCCTGAAAGAGGCCACCGATCCCTCTGCTATGTGCTTCTTGGTCATATCACCCATGGTGCTGAAGGACTCATTGCATCGAATCCTACCGAACATCGAGGTGACAACTCGCGTGCAGAACCCGAAATCCCCCGCCGCCAGAAACAAGGCACCTCAGACCAAGTCTTATTTCCCTAAAACGTTCTCTTCCTTCGAAGGTGAAGAGCGGGTCAAGTTGACCGATGAGGACGAAGAGGAAGAGATTGTTATGTTCAAGCAACGCACACTGGAAAATTCTATTTATGCAATCAACTGCAGTCTTCCCAACGTATACGTGATATTAACCAAGCATCGTTACGATCTCATCCAGACACTGCTGGACTCGTTCTCCCGGTGGCAGCTGTACTCAAACCCAGGGGATACGGCATTGAAGACAGAGGCTACTACCGACCCTTCACCAATGTTGGATCAGGTTGATGTATTTGGGAACGCTGATGGCAGACATGGCTGCGAAAACCTTGGTGAGCAGACCAACACGCCGGATGTAAGCGGACAACTAGACAACGAGCCAACTTATCAAAGCTTGGCCTCCTTTGTATCCGTCATCCACAACATGGACGTCATCATTATATGCTCCACTACCACGCAGCCTTCCTCCACTCTGATCAGTCCGCCCAAATTCTATGAGCTACAGCTTAGTGAATTGGGATTCTTTGGTGCGGTAAGATTCGAGGGGAAGAGCGTGTCGTACTTCAATCTTGACATAGAAGAGATTTCTCTCTCTGATGTCACGGCCCCCATTAGCAAGATACCCATCATATCAAAGGTCAACACTGACATGTTGAAGACAAGACACGGCAAGTCTATGCTTCTTTCGACCTTTATCATCACCACAAACCTGAAAACCGGCAATCGTGACAATCTGGCGACTGTATCGACTAACGATCTGATGTGGAACCTGCAGTTGAAGTCGACGTTCATGGAAGATATGGTTGCGTTTGGAACCGCCTCGAACGAGAATCCCTCCGACGACTCCACTCAATCCACCACTCGACTCTTCTTGATCATCGAGAACTCCGTGATCGATTTCATACCTGGTGGCCATCCGGCACAGGCTGTCATCGCTGCGGAGAGCTTGAAGCTCTCCACCAACATCGTCTCGAAGTCCCCGGAGATCCTCATCAAGATCTTTCTCCAGAACGCAACATTTTTCCTGATCGATGATAAAGGATCGATCAACGAAGAGGTGTTCACCGAAGAGAACAGTCACTATTACAGCAGCATCAAAAGCTACTACCGGGCGCTAGGATATGCCCCGCTTTCTTCGGTGGACTTTCTGGAAGTGCTTGTCCGGTTGAACAAGGACGAACAGCTGCCGCAGTTCGACTTGGAGCTCACTAACCAGAATTTCCTACTCGAGACTTGCTCGGATTCGTTCCAAACGCTGTTGGAGTTTGCGAATCACATCTCGCGAAGCTTAAACAGCTTTGCCGGCGGAAAGGGTAACCCAGCACAGTTGGAGGTTGACGAGGTTCAGAGCAATCATAATGATGATAACATATTGACCGATATGCTATGTATGTATTATTTCCACACTCATTGCTTCCCGACACTCGCCTAACATGCCTTCATGAATCCCATCTAGCCAGCCTAGACGAAAACGCATTTGGGCCGCCGCACCCGGATTGCGCGAAGCTTGCCAGTGATGTCGGAGAAGCCAATTTGAACTTCGTGGAGGAGTACTACGCCGCCGAGACAGACTCTAAAAAGGCAGCGAACTGCTCTTCTAGTGAGGAATCGGATATGCTAGAGGATTATCCTTCAGGATTCGATCTGGAAGATTCAGGAGATGATGGTAAGAGACAAGTATCAGACAGTAAGTGTCCCTTGAAACCCCCTAAACGATCCGAATAGAATGGAAGCCGGTGGAGGCAATGATGTCTCCCCAGCTGAAGGAAGCCGACTTCCAAGAAATCGACCCTCTCATCATAGATGCAGAAGACACGGTGAGACCATTGGATAATGAGCAGCTCCTGATTGTCGAAGATTACTTCACAGTTCCCAGCTTAATGGAAGAGGAGGCTCTGGCCAAGTAAGTCTTCTTGAACTTTTATCACTGCGCAACCACTTAGCCTATTTGTCTTCACCAATGTAGCATCTCACAAAGCTTGAATCATATCCGAATTCGCGATTTCAATTTTGTCTGGAAGTTGTATTCCGGCAACGACTGGAAAAAGAGTAGAGGCCCAGTGGACAACACAGGAACGAAAAATGAGCCACCCGGCTCGGACAATGCTAGGGGGAAAGGTAAAGATGTCCTGTTCAGCACCAGCCCAGACTTCGATTATTACATGTATGAACCGGAGTTGTCGGCCACAACGCCTTCTGGTTCTGAGTACGCATCTTCCGCCATATCTTCCGACAAAGGCTACTTTGACGATGATCTCCAAAGCTTCATCGACGATGCCTCCACTCTGCCGGACTTCAGCAATGCCCCTGCGCAGAGTAGTAACGCACCGAAGAAAGGCAGAAAGCGAGATAAGCACAGAGACAAACAGGGAAGATCAAGGTCGAGCCAGTTAGACATTAAACTCATCGCTATCAATGCCGAGTATCAGCAGTATCCACTGGGGGTCGAAACGGCCTCCCGAGCACGATTCTCGGTTAGGGATGTGGAGATTATTGATCGCGTGCAGACATCTATGTGGAAGAAATTCCTATCTTACTTGCGCCCGGACAGTGACACCAGCCCCAGGGAAACCTGGTCAAACATGGTTCGTATTGAACTGGATGGAGTGCGGCCTGTTCCCAACGTTCCGCTCGAAGAAATGAGATTGAAGGTATGAATGATTGCTGAATGGATATCCGTTGAGTGCATGGTGAGTTGACGCCGCTTTTCAGATTCGACTTCTTCCCATTCGACTCCACATAGATCAGGACACCTTGGAGTTCGTGATCAAGTTCTTCAACACCACACCGAGCAGCGAGAGCCCCGCTCCTCCAGAACGAAAGGACAACATCTATTTCCGTGAGTGATGGCAGTCAATCCTACGTAATGCGACATCGATTCTTACATCTCCCCTCTCTTGTAGAATACTGTGAAATCCTCCCCATTGTGCTGAAGTTCGATTACAAGCCGAAGCATTTGGATTACAGCAGTCTAAAGGGAGGGAACTTTGCAGAGCTTGTGAACTTGTTCCGACTTGAGGAGGCTGATATGATGCTCCTGGGAGTGAAGCTACGTGGGGTAAGTCATCTGCTTTAGAGACCCCTGGCTATTCCCACTCAACCATATTTCATTCACAGATAAGCGGGATCGAGAGACTGTTGGAGGAGTTGGGATCTGCTTGGAAGCCTTATATTATCAGCACACAAGTTCCAAACGTGGTGACTGGAGTCGCGCCTGTTAAGACACTGGTGAATCTAGGTAGCGGCCTGGCTGATCTGGTGCTGTTGCCGGTCGAGCAATACATGAAAGACGGACAACTCATCCGAGGTAAACAATGAACCAATACACTGTTGCAAATGAAAAATCGACCCTCAATCTCATCCGCTGGATCTTCTCAGGAATCCAACGAGGTGCTTCTTCATTTGCGAAGGCTACCACGATGGAGATCATCAAGCTAGGGACCAAGCTGGCAGTGGGGGCGCAGGTGCTGCTTGAGCAGGCGGACGATATCCTGTCTTTCGATAACAACGAACCTCGCCATCGACGCAATAGCAATCACGAGTTAGACACGGAGGAAGACGAGACGCTGCACCCCAAGAGCAAGTACTCCGGCCAACCCAGCGACTTCAATGAAGGTAGATGCACGCTCAGCACACCCACATATACACCGCCTAGCCCAACGTTGAAACGCCAATTGCATTTTGATAGGAATCGAGCTAGCCTACAAAAGCCTGAGTAAAAACATCGGAACCGCGACCCACTCGCTGATCACTGTGCCCATACAGATATACGATCGCTCAGGCGCCCAGGTAATGCGAGTCTCGCACGGTCTTGAGATGGTGCGCAGCTAACACAGATCCACCCACCTAGAGCTCCATCCGTGCTCTGATCAGGGGAACACCTAGCGCCGTACTGAAGCCCATGATCGGAGCCACCGAAGCCATATCCAAGGTTCTTCTCGGCGCGCGCAACTCCATCGATCCAAACAAACGACTACAAATGGAAGATGTAAGTGACCAGCCACAATCCACCATGTGCATGAGCCAAGGTACTAACCCCGGCCGAACGGCGACCACAGAAATACAAGTAGCTCACCCGCCCGGCCAAAACCTTACGTGTATGTATACAACAATCTTGGTATGACATTCTATGTATCTACTTCACAATAAATATTATCCACATCCTTTGAACATCCACGCGATCAGATCCGCAAGCAAGCATCCCGCTTGCCACTTGACTGCTTGGGTGTAGCACCCCATTCCCCAGCCAAACACCCGCCCTATATCAAGCTAAACAAAGAGCGAGCCAGACGAATGCGAGGGTGGGTTTCTGAGCGGGGATTAGGATTGGGTTGGGCTGGGCTGATCGTGCACATGCGTATGTAGGTTGTGCAGGGAGCATGGGATCTACCGTTGCTGACCAAGTCTATTTCATGGAAATCTGGCTCCGGATATGCACGAGAAAATTTTGATTCAATTCGGCCAATCCCAATAAACGGTTCAAAAATTCTCCATTTATTCGGGGGGCTAGGGTGAACCAAAGTGAACAACGTGGGAACTGCCAGAGGGTGGGTCGTCGTGGCTGTCACGCGTATATTTTTTCCCCGCTCCGATACTGCTATACCACACATCTTCTGCTGAGCCAGTTCCCTTGCATCCCAGAATCTACTTCGCTGTATAGTTCTAGTTTACTCTACACTTGTACCTGTACCCACCCTACCCCCATTCCCATCCCCCATTCTCTTCATTGCCGCTTCTGTTTCCTGTGTCTTTGTACAAACGAACCATGTCGACCCTAGGAAGCCTGAGCGAACTGTCAAAAAAGCGGGAGCGCTCCGAGCACTGGGATAGAGAGGAGACCGTCGCCTTGATCAACCTGTATCAGAACCATCGTGAGGAGTTTCGTGATCCCAAGAGTAAACCGAAACAGATTTGGGAGACGATCGCCGATCAGATGCTGGACAGCGGTTACGCCAGAAACCGGGAGCACTGTAGAAATAGATGGAAAGTCCTATGCAGAGATTACAAGGTCCCTCCTAGTCCCTTTTCGTCACCTTCAGGGTTTTCCCCACCACCCCACTCTCCTTTCTAACCACCACTTGTCTTCCGCAGAAAGCTCAAGACAACTTCGGCCTGAAGAAGTTCAAGTACTATCAGGAGATGGCTAACGCTTTGCAATACAACTCTCCCGAACTTGCCGTCAATATGGGGCTGGTCATGGACGGTCAGGGCGTGGACCCGGTCTTAGGTGCTTCCACTTCCGCTTCCGCTTCCAACCCCATCTCCATTTCCTTGGGACTGAACGAGGCCCATAGCCCGCGCATGAGTCTGGAAAACAAGAAAAGGGAACGCTCGGAGCATTGGCACCGTAACGAGACCATTGCCCTGATCAATTTCTACAAGAGCCACAAGGCAGACGGCGGAAAGCCCAAGAAAAAACCCCGGGACCTATGGGAGGCCATTGCCTCGCAAATGCAGGATGCGGGATACCTCAGGAACCAAGAGCACTGTAGAAACCGGTGGAAGGTACTATGTCGGGACTTCAAGGTAAATTTCTCGCTCGTGGTCTGGCAATTAGCGCACGGTATTCACACGGACTTTCCCCGGGGGACGATCAGAATAGCAAGGACACGGGGGAGCTAGAGAGTGGCAAGAAGTACAAATATTTCGACGACATGTCTTCCGCCTTGGAGGTCCACTTCGGTCACCAGCATATCGAGCCCACGCCGGCGATTTTATCCCCGTCGCCCCCGCTTCCACCCTCCGTGAAGTACGGTAGCAGCATCGTGGAATTACACGAGAAAAACGACCTACTAACCAGCAATTACCTGATGTCAACATCCTCCCCAATCCAAAGCCCCGCTTCCCTCGCTAGTAACAAGACCAAAGTTGGGCTGATATATGAGGGTAGACGGGTCCCACAGAAGCTGGTGATCTACCCGAATTCGTCTTCGGTGGACCTGGAGAGTACGATCCGAACTTTATGCCGGATCCCCGGCAACAAGGGGATCCTGTTGCTTGATGACGAGGGGGACGCGGTGCCAATCTCCAACATCCTGCCGAATGGGGAGGTGTTCACCGTGGCGGTGTTGGATGATAGCCGGTACCGAGGGGAGCTGACCCTCGATAACCCTCATCCCAATGATCTGATCATGGTAAGTAGCTCTATACTCCTATGCCAGCCAACAAGGGCCGCCTCGAACTCACAGCAATTCGCAGTACAAGTCGTCTGACCTGTTGTTCTGAGTGGCCAACCGGACCCAGGTCACCAGACAAGGCAACCTTCCGCTCACCATGAAAGCCGGGTCGATCCTCACCATCGAGCTGCGCTCGTGTTACCGTTGGCCGTGTGTGGCACCGTCCGCGGTAAACAACCCGGGCATCCTAGGAACTCTGCCCGGCCTCGGGTGCGCCAAGTTCGCGCGATCTTTTCCCCTGTTCCGAATGTGGCGTAGAGGCTGATCGCATCATGAAGTAGCTCATATGATTGTGTTTGCTCCGTGACCTCACCTCTCACCTCTTACCCCCACCAAACCCCACTCCACTCCTTATTTCCGCCTCCGCCCTATCGCCCCGAGGGCAGTCGTACTTGTCTTATTTCTACCATTGTAACTCCCTTTCTCAGTCCAAAGATACTAACAAGTAAACGTAGCATTCCTCATCTGGGGAGCGTTTCCATACACATGCACCTTACGGGCCATCAGCCACCGTGTTGGAAACCGGTGGAAGGCAGGGGAGGGGCAGAGCTCGATGATCATCGACCAACGACCCCCCTCCAGAAGGAATCTCTGACGGATGCAGCGTGCACAAATCATTCCAGAGTTCTCTTCGGAATCCATCAGATCGGCCAGCAGCAAGACGAGCCCCGCACTCCTAATGGTCCCGGGCTCCCCCAAGTTCTCCAATCGCCCGTCTCGCCCCCCTAATTTCCCCGATGGTCCCTGGGTTTCTGTGGATGATCACCCGGGATGTTGAGTCGCCGGGGGGGGGGGCGATGTTTCCTTCCTCCGGAGACCCTTTTGGACACGAGCTTTTGGTTTTGGTGACGCGGGAAGTGGTTGGGAGAACTGGTGATTTGTGGGGTGATTGGAAGAGCAAAAGCAGGGTCTTGGCAAAACAAACCTGTAGAATATGCTCAGGAAGGTCCCAAGAGCACAAGTGCAAAGTTTGGGGCTGTTTGGACGACTCTGAGATGCTTCTTGTTCTGGGTACCGGATCTCTTGGTAAGAATATTCCAAGTGAATCCCGGCAAAGAATCTGGGCAGAATTCCATAGGATTTGTAGACTATGGTAGAGGTGACTAACTTGGGGGAATATATAGGTGTAATTGCCAAAATTTACAACATAAAGCGCCTACAGTGCCCAATAGTACCATTCTAAGTATTTAGGGGAATATGGGTGCTATAGTTCTTCTCTCAACCACCAGACACTATAATGGCTTTGTCAGCAGAGTGCATAATTCATGAAACCAGTGATTTCAAGTGACCAGCAATCATTTGTTGGTGGGGCCTACCTCAATTTGCTTCCACACAATGCCAGGAACCCTTAAAGCAAAAGTCCCTCATGCCATATAAAAGCCCCAAAATCCTGTACACCTGCAACAGAGATCTTTCTAAGGAGTAGTCAGGGAATGTGATCTGGTGAGATTTGGTGTACTTGCAATATCTTGTGTTTGATGCAACTTCCAGCAAATGCTGTATTATGGGTACCCTGGAGAGCACATTTCCAATGATATAATCAAATGTGCATAAATGGCAGTGAACTTGTGACAAGCAACTATGGATACCACCAGATTACTGTCAAGATGCCATCCCCAGAAACCACACCCTGGGTTTCTTACACATTTTGGTCAAGGTTTGGCGATTTTTCCACCTCCTGACTGTGAACACACAGTACACACCACTGTTTATACATAATGGCAAGCTGTTATCCCCTTCTTATACTTCACACATATGGGCACCAATGATTCCCTTGTTTTTGCTCTATCAATATTGGCTGGTTTCTCAGGGATAGTACCTAAGGGAAGTCCATCTAAGTTATCCCTTCTATAAGTAACACTTTCCCCTGATTGATCAGCAGCTCTTAACTACACCCTCCTTCTACAAGTAGCCAAAGACTTGCCATCAGGGAGGATTTCAGGGCAGTGCACAAGAGTACACAGAAGCTCCTGAAGACACTTGGAGTGCTTGGGAAGCTAGAGAAGCAGGAGCTTCCACATATTGATCTGGTGATAGAGACATTAGCAGTTTGGACCCAGAGGTTACTGAACCCATCAGATGCTTCACACACCTTAAGTTGTGCAGCTTCTCCTAGGGGTACCCTATGAGAAAATATTCAATGATCCTGCCAAAAGGGCATCACAAAGTTAAAGCCCTGTGACTAAGAGGTACTGATCCTGTCAGGACACCATCCAGAGACCATTGAAAAATAATTGCACCCATGATTTCACAAAAAACTTGGTCAGAGTTTTTCATCAAAACAATGTATAGGTGGTTTTTGATTGGTTCTCTGCCAGTTTGCTCACTTTCTGATCCTGGACACTCCATCACCTCCTATGTTTGTGTGCATAGATTGGCTATTGCCTCTTTTTCACACTCCTTACCTCCTGACTTAACTGTTTCTCTTACTTTTCATGCATACAAATTGATTTATTTCCATTGAAACTTCAGTTGTACCTCAATTGCTAATTGTATTGACCTATACAAATCCCTATACCCTACAGTAACATTAAGCCCAACCCCACACTCAATAAGTAACTCCATTAAAATCAACCACTCAATAAGTATTTTTGCTGTAACACTCTGGTTCCATAATTTTGGCAGGAACCCAATGGCTTTATGCCACTGTTCATTCACTGGTTTCCATGCATCCTGGTCTTCAGCCAGCACTGCCAGGTCTAGCACCTCATCTGCCAGCCTTTGCAATAAATCCTTGCAGCATTCAAGTGCATTTTCTTGAGCACTGCTCTTGAAGTAGTGCTGCAACCTCTTGGTGTGCCTATTTATGTTTTAAAATTCCACTGAAGACATTGTGATAGTCTCTTGAGTTCTTGACATTGTAGCCATGTCTGTCAGTGGGATCTCCACTCTGTCAACAATGGAGGATGTGGAGGCTGTGGTAGACAAATTGCCTTTCTCTGCAAACTCATCTACCTTGCTAGAGTGTAGCTCAACTGCTTGTGCTTCCAACTCTTGTGAAAACAGCTGTTTTCTTGTTGGTAATTCTCTTGGCTATGATGGGATTCAGTCTGTTCCGGGCTTGTGGTGTTAATTAATAAGAACTGCAGCTTTTTTGCATGCCTTCCTGTCTCAGGCTTGGGTAGACACTTTTCCCTTTACCTTTTCCTTGATCACCGCCAGGTCATTCACTGCTACTTTGTCTGAGTGCTTCTTGTAGTGAACTACGTTTTCTCCATGATAAATTCTGCTCTGATGCATCTGTTTTGGCCTGCTTGTCCCTTGCTGGCACTCTTCTGGCAACCTGACGTTTCTTTTCCGCTTGTTTCAAGCTCTCAACCATAGTTGTGATGGGCTCCTGTAAAAGCTGCTGGCTTTTATCACTGCCAGGTCCTTCACTGCTACTTTGACTGAGTGCTTCATGAGTGGTACTATGCTTTTTCCTTGATACATGCTGTGCTGGTGCATCCGTGTCTGCCTGCTTGACCCTAATTGGCACTCTCCCAGCTACCTGACATCTCTTTGATGCATGTCTGGAGCTTTTGGCCCTGCTTGTAACCAGCTCTTGAGGAAGCCACTGGTTTTGAGCCATGGCACCTTTGTTCTTCTGCCTTTGATAGTTTCTGCTACTCTTAAGAGACTTTCTTAGCATACCAATGCTGGCCAAAATTTATTTGCCCATTTGAATCCAGGAAAATGCTCATGGAGCAAGTCAAGTGCATTCTGCTTGGCCTTGAGTTCCTGATGGTCCCATGGTATGCCAGCCTTAAGTTGACGGTGTCCTAGACTTTGGACAGCCTCTTGAATATTAGTCCACTATTCATTATTGCACTCAATGGCTTCATGGATCTTCAATGTCCTTTGATTTTTAGGCTTTGGTATGAACACCACATTGTCTCCCTCCCATGCTGTGATAGGTTTTTCTGTGGGCTTTATCTTTGGGCACTGTTGTTGTGCTTCAAAGACTGTATGGTGCTCCTCTGCCATTACATTGGGAAATGGCTCAATTCTTGGCTGTGGCAGTGAGCTACTTGAGTTCCTTCTTTGTAGCAAAGATACTGCTTTGTCTACCTGGGATATTGATTGCTCTGCATGTATAATCTGCTCATCCTGTTTCTAAACTATTTCCTGATTTCTCTGGGTCATTGCATCTATCCTATCAGCCACTGCACCTAATTGCTTCATTAATGCTATGGTGTGAGCTGACAACATACTTGCTAATATGGGTGGTGTGGTGGTGTAGAGGTACACCTGGGAGAAGCTACACAACTCAAGGTGTGTGAGGTGTCTGATGAGTGCAATAACCTCTGTGTCTAAACTGCTGGTGTCTTTGTCAATATGTCACTATGGTAAAAGCTCCTACTTCTCTAGCTTCCTAGGTGCTCCAAGTGTCTCCAAAGGCCTCTGTGTGTCTTGCGCACTACCCTGAAAAGCTCCTTGATGGCAGGTCTGAGATGTACTGTTGAAGGCAGGTGCAGTGATCAACTGCTAATCAATAAGGTAGAAGTGTTACTGATAGAAGGGATGATTTATTGATTATATATAGAAATACCATAAATGGTATTAACATGGTAAGGACGGTAACACAGACCTAGGTCATGTGTCACGGGTACTGGCGTGGGTACTTGCCTTATGTAGAAACATATACTGATCACAAAGCTGAATAACATCTGGGTTAACTAATGCTAATAACTAATCAGGGTAAACATCATATGGGGATAATACTGATAATATGGCAAAGAAGAAAGGGATAATACTGATAAGATAAAATATGGATAAGTATATCATAATGACTATATGAGTAAACTTGTCTGTGGGAGGTATTTTTACCCTACCACAATGGTGGTGATGTTATAACAGCCACTTGCTGGTCTTCAACTGAGGGTACTGCATTTGCTATATTCTCATCTGACTGAGCATAACAATCAGCTTGTGGCTCTGCAGAGGTTCTCTATTGCCTACTTAACTGAAAGCCTGAGGAGTTTGCATTATTACCCTCAATGGGCACACTGCTAACATGGCCTTTTATGGATGTAGCCCCACTTATTGCATTGAATGCCAAAGCAAGCTGTTGTCCAACTGTTCTTCAGCTGCAATCAGCAGTGGGGTTTGGTTGGGAACCAGACAACTTTGCTTTATATTTTGGTGGCATATATATGGAGGTGAGTCAGACCAAAGGGGAAATAGTGTTACATATACATGTGTATGAGGCACCACATCTTTATTTATAGTGCTTACTATGGCAGGTCATCATTGAATCTTACATTCATGTAGGTGTGATGTCTCAAATACAACTCTGTATTAAATTCACATGAGTATTGACCAAAAAGTGATATAATAGCATTACATTGTTGAAGGTCAAGCTGTTTGCCCCATGGACAAGACTACTTTGACTCAACACCGTAAGAGGAGAGAAAAAAAGACCATGTGGCTATTGTTGCAAGCCTCTCAGCCATGAAGTAAGCAGACAGCATAGGAAGAATTACAAGGATCACAGCCAGTGTTTTGCCACCCAAATTATATTTGACCATTCATCATTCACTACTGTACCAACATTATCTTGCTGGCCAGTTGATACTTCTATATTGACACCTGGCTGTCTTTGCCACCTTGTGTAAACTGAGTCAGATGAGCTTGTGACACCTTTAGGCTCACCTCAGCCATCTGAGTATGGCATGTAGAGTGATAGCTCTGACAAAGAAGGTTCACTGATGGATTTTGAGCCTATCTCCCCTAACAACAGTGCCACATATGAGCCTGGTCAAGTCCCTATATGCAATGAGACAACACCCATTGAAACAAATGCCAAGGATATCTTATGGAGCCAAGTGAGCCCTGTAATACATCTACTGGTGAATGGTGTAATGCTGTGGCTAGAGAGGTGGCACATTTCCACTGATATCAGTAATAGGGGCTTTGAGGATTTATTACTACCTCTTGCCAAAATCATACCAGGATGCAACTTATCATGTACATGGTACAATTGGACAACCATCATGTGGCTGGCAACATATGATCCAGACACTGTCCAGATTCCGGCATGTGTTAACAGTAGCATGGCATTCACATCTGATAATACTACCATTGCCATGTGACCATGTTGTCAGTAATCCACCATCATTGAGGGAAAACATTGTACACACTCCAGATGTATTCCAGTAATACCCTGTCTGAGGAAGCTGAAACAGTCTAACAAATATTACAAAGCTATACAGTACCACACTCAGTATCAATCAAGCGCAAACATATCCAATATACTTGATGGCAAACATTGCAAACAGCTAAGAAGCAAGGGCTCCTTTAAAGGTATATAAGACCGTGCCTTTGCCTAAGCACTTGATGGATTCTCATTAATCAGGTACTCTACCAGCAAATCCTGCTAGCCACTAATTCTCATCAATCTGAAACTGCCGCCCATCTTACAGTATCAGAGCAATAATCTGATGGTTGTCTCACTGGTATCTGGGCCTAAATCACTGTCCAACCTGAATAGCTACCTGTATCCATTGCAGGATGAATTTTGTATTCATTCAGCAGGATAACAGTAAATGGCCATCATGTAAAAGCATATATTATTATCTGCATGCAAGATACCCAAGCCATCTGCAAGATAGCAGGTTTTTCTGGGCACAATGGACAGTATTGCTGTCAAACATGTGAGATCCAGGGGATTTACTCTATAACTCACACAGAATATCATTACCCAAACATCAGCACTAAGAACATCATCTTTCAACAGAGGGAACAAACAGAAGTCAGCATGCAATTGCAGCAGAGTTGGCAAGCTGTAAGCCATTGGCCAGAATATGGAATCAATTGGAAACCAGCAATACTTAAGACAGTGGGTATCTGTTGGAGCAAAAGCTTTCCACTGTGAGCAATGCATTTACTTTTCAACAATATCCCTATACTGATGACCAAGTTGTACATGGGGCATTTCAAGCTAAATGAGCCCTTTGAGATACCAGAGAAATTTGAAAGAATTGGCAAGATATTACACAGTATCTGCTAGCCCAAGTATTTCTCATGGGCTCCAATTAATAATTATATGCATATAAAACAATACTAATGCAAAGACTGGATGAACTGGATATGTATTTGTTCATGTGGCATTCTGAAGGCATTCCTACCAAGAGTACATTGGAAGCATTGGGAGTCATATATGGACTTTGTAGAAATATTTGTTTGTAACAGGATTTAAGTGGCTATACTACAAACATAAAGCTTCATGTGTAGATCTCTGCTGCTACTGTATTCATTCTCAACTCCATCTTGCTTGGTGTGTGGAGAATATTGGGCCTTGCCTCACCTTTTGTGAGTTTCCTATGGAGCAGATGTGTGGGGAGATAGGAAGACAAGTCAAGTTGTAGGTAATACCAAATCCTAATATCATCTAGAATATTATCTTCAAGTTTGTCATGAATGTGATGAGTTAGCATATGGAGAACAGCCAGAAAGAGTTGGAAAATACTGAGGACAAATGTGCACATGGAGACACCTATGCCTATGGCATTAAGAAGCTAAGCAGCCCCAATGCGTGGGTAATCAGTTAAGTAATGCAGAGTTGGGTTAAGTGCAATAAGCAACTAACTCTATTAGGAAAATTCTACTGTAGTATGCCAGATTTCTCTTGGTCACAAGCCAACTTCTACGCAATTCAATGCGGAATTCACACAAACAAAAGCCAGAGTGCACCTACAAGGGGGACTAGAATTCAACAGGGAGAAGAAATATACTGTTTGAATATATTGGCTAAATACCCAGAAGTTCTTTGCAGATATTCAGGAGGTATTAATGGCAGAAGTGGCAACAACCAAGCATACGTTTGCAAGATGTATATTTTACCAGCAATACAAGGTATAAGGCAACTTTGCAAGTACCACACTAAAAAGCTGAAAAGTTGAGGTGATAGAAGTACATCAATGGTGGCAGGTGTGCGTGATTGTAGAGGTTAGTAAGCAGGAGGCCATAGTTCTTTTGATTTGAGCTATATGTGGAATACCCAAGGTAGTAGTAGGTAAGCAAATAAAGAGGGGTGATTCTACAGTGGAATATATGAATTGCACAACAGGAGGTAGAAAAAGGAAATACCATTTGGTAAATTGGTATGGTAGTATTATACAGAACCAGTAGCAGGCGGTCATACTGCCAAGAAAAAACCATCAGAGTCTTACTGTGAGGCCTTCAAAATACCGTCAAGTTTCTTGCCATATAAGGCAATTGGAAGTATGTCAATTACGGCAGGTGTGTGTGTTTATAGAGGTTGGTAAGTGGGAGGCCGTAGTTTCTTTTGATTCAAACTATATATGGAATACCCAAGGTAGTAGTGGGTAAGCAAATAAAGAAAGGTGATTCTACAGTGGAATATATGAATTGCACAACGGGAGGTAGAAAACGGAAATGCCATTTAGTAAGTTGGTATGGTAGTATTATACAGAACCAGCTGTAGGCTGTCACACTGCCAATGTATTGCCATCAGAGTCTTGCTGCAAGACCATCAAAATACCTTCAAGTTTCTTGCCATATAAGGCAATTGGATGTTTTGGCTGGTTGCATACACATAAAAGTGTTGTAGAATGCAAAAAGACTGCAACAATACCATGCAATTATTGTCACAACACCAATCAAATCTTGTCAAGTTTTATCCCTTTATTTGGTAGTAAAGTTAGCAAACACCGTCATGATCCTATCATAAGATTGTCAAGAGGGTCACTAATTCCAAGCTGCTGGTATTATGACAGTCTCTAAACAGGATCCTGATGGGTGATATGGATTGGATCCACATGCAGGACCAAATTATTTTTATGGGGGGGTACTTCCATTCTACAGCAATACAGTTCTACGTATATTCTCCATTTCATAAGTGTCTCCAGTGTGCCTACCATTGTTGATCTCTCTGGTGAAGCCAACTCTTTATGTCATGAACAGGGGTAACAAAGGAGAGTTTTATCCAAAAGAAAGTGTAAGCTGAACTAAAGGGACAAATAAGCTCAAAATCTTAAAATTATCAACAAGTGGTGGAAATATTGGCAGAAAGGCTCTGGTCTGATATTGGTCATGGATAAAGCTGGGCTTGACTATAAAGGCAAAGGAGTTGCTTCACTACAAAGGCTAGGCATGGTATTCCTGAGAGTGCTAGATATGCTAGGCTTGGGTAAAAAATACAATGGAAAGATTGAACTCTTAATTTTGCATTGCCATGTGGGTTATTACTGACTGTACTGGGTGAATGGGAGAGCTTGTAGGTCAGGTCAGTACCACTTGGTTCAGAATAGCTTCCAATAGAAGGTAGCAAGGTAATAAAGACTTGTGTTTATTCTGTCCAAATCTTGTTGTCTTCTCACTTGGTTCAGTTAGATATATAGGTCACTTGGAGGGCTTAGATAATAAACAATGTGTTATAAAGTGGGGATGTGAACACCTTCCTGTTATGGTTAGTGCTCTAACTAGACAAGGGCAGGAATAGAAGGGAGGATGTGTGAGGGATTCATAGGGAGGATACTGGGGGACTGTGGGTAGGTGACTGGGGAGAGCTCTTGGGCAAAAAGTGGGAGCTACATTTAGTACACACATATCCTGGCGGTTAAGAGTGAGCTTTGTCCTAAAAGTTCTTTGACTAACTTACTTCTCTAGGGTCATTTTTGTTTACAGAGCATGGGGAGTCACCATAGTACCATTGCTGGATGTCACTTGCAAGGGGGTCACAGGCAAGTATCTGATACCATTTGGTGGCAGAGTGGGGTGCAGCTTGTGTTGCTTGAGGGATGTTATCCACAGAGACAAACAGTTGACAAACCATAAGGTTCTGGGTAAGTTCCTTGGGGGGTTGGGGAACAAGAAGAGGTGCAATAATGCAATAAAGTCTTACTTCTCTATCTTGCAAATGTTGTCAGGGCCTGTCCTTGATGTGTCCATCATTACAGCAGGGGCCCTCTGAAGAGGGTGTACACTTGGTTGGCAGTCACCTGTTGTCAATAACAAGTTTTTGCTTCTTTCAAGATATATTGTAGTTCTTCTGTGGAGACTGTGGCGCAATTGAGGCACTTATGCACTTGCCCCATGGTTTCTACAGAGTCTGCAGCAGTTTCTTTGGCTTCTTGCGGTTGAACTTTGTACTGGTTCCCAAGTGGTCCTATGGTAAACCACTGTGATAGTTGTAACATGGCAACTTGGCAGATTGCATGGGTTACACTGGCCAGTGTATTTAATCCATTTGGGTATCTTCTCTAGGATGATTCCTTCTTGAAAATGCGGTTCAAGATGTTTGCAAATTTTGTGGAGGAGTTCTTTGATCAGGAGTTCTACTTCAGGTGCTCCTGTGGCTTGTGCCAGGTATGTGCATACCTCAACAACCATGGTACCCATTAATGGCAAGTATGCAACAAAACAGGGGGGCTCTCAAGGCCTTGTGAGGGTGCAGCAGTTGATTCCTTGTGTCTTCTGTCTGACTGTGTCCAGTATGGATATGCAAAGCAGTGCGGTGACCTTCTCCTTAATGATCAAGGAGCCTCCTCTCAGGTGGTACACGTTCTTCTTAGGTAGTGTCTCCATACTTTGTATTGGTGTGTGTAACTTATGTTGTCCCTCTCTGATTGTGTCTTGTATCAGCATGACTGCTCTGGCAAAGAACTCTTCATAAGTGACTCTTGTTGCATGCAAAGCTTATACCATATCTCTTAATACTTAGCAGGTTGGTCTTATTTTTGATATCATCTTGATTCTTGCTGGTGGGAGGGGTATCACCAGTTTTGGGTGAGCTGTTTCCTTTGGCACTTTCCATATGCATTCTTTTGCTCTCCCTTTTGGGCAAACTTCCTTGCACATATCATTTGTACATATATTGGCCAAAATCTACTCTAATAAACTTTGTGTGTATCCTGTGTCTTCCTCTATCCTTGTCCTGATAATTATTTAATCACACTTTGGTTTCAGTGATGATTGATGAGTCATCATAAAACAGTTTCAGATGGGCTGGTGCTATGTTGCTGATTGTCTTATTGTTCAGAGTGATGGTGTACTTTGGCCCATGGTCCAAACTAATAATGATGTAAGGGCCAATCCATAGGGGTGTAAATTGCAGGCAAAACTTGAGGCCTGCAACAGTTTTGTTGTACCACACCTTATTGCCTGGTTTCCACTTTTGTGCTGTTAGTATCTCATATTTGAGTTGAGGGGGAAGGTGCTTGTCAACACTTTAAATACTTTTATGTATAGGTGGGCAATACAGTGTATCAACCTTTCTATATAGTTGTTTTGTGTTGTCAAGAGGACACCTTCCATTGTCAATTCAGCTTCTTCATGCCACTTGGGCCTTTGTCCACACAAAACTTAGTACAGGGAGAAACCTGTTGTTTAATTGGTATTGTACGCATTACCAGGAACATCAGTTGGAGCAGCTTGGCCCATGACTGGGGAAGTTCTCAGTGAAGCTTCTCTAGGATGCAGCAACACATCTGGTTCATCCACTTGGTTAATCTGTTAGTCTGGGGGTGATACATGGCTATGAAGACCTGTTTCATTCCCATCATTTTGCACAAATGAGCCACAGTGTGCTCAGGTAGGAACCACCATTGTTGGACAGGTGTATTTGAGGATATCTGTGCCGGAATATGAGGTGTTATAGAATGAACCAGGTGGTTATCTTATGATCTTTACTTCAAATGGCTTGGGCTTCTACCCACTTTGAGAAATAATTGGTAGCAACTATTACATATTGTTCTCCTTTCTTTTTTTTCATAAAGGGGCCAGCAAAGTCAATCCCTACCCAGTGGAAGGGTAGGCCAACCAGTATTGGTGCTGTTATCCCTATCTTTGGACTCTTGTTAAATCATTTGCAGGTGGAGCATTTTTTTAACATATTTGTGATGTCAGTCAACATTTTTTTCCAATAAAATGTCTTTCTTGACATACCATGTGTTGTTAGGAGGTTAGCATGTCCTAATGACATATGTCTTTCTTGTATGATTTCTTTGCAGGTAATCACTGCGGGTACCTTGACTCTGAATTCTCCTTGGAGGAACCATACTTGGTTTTCTTCTGGTTTGTACTGACACCATTTCCTTCAAGAGTGTCTCTTCTGCTTGTTTGTAACAACATGTTTGGGGTACCTCCCCCTTCTTTTGACACAGATAACATCCTTGTAGTCATTGCTGATGTGTACTTGGCAAACAGGATAGCAACTGAGGAAGCCTGTGTTTGGGTGCTCCTTCCCAGTGCAATGAATTATTTTGAAGTTGTATTCTTGTAGTTGGACAGTCCAATGTGCTAGTCAACCAGTAAAGTCTTTGGTTTTCATCAGCCAGACCAGTGTGCTATGGTCCATTAATATTATGTATTGGCAACCATGTATATATGTATGTATGGATTTGCTTAATTGAATCAATAACAGCCAGACATTCTATCTTGGTAACAGAGTAGTGATGTTTGTGTTTGTTTAGCAAATGGCTCATGTAACCAATCTGGTGGGATTCACCAGGCTGGTAGTATTGTCCCAGTATGGTGCCTATACTGGTGATACTTCCATCACAGTTAATAAAAAATCTCGCATCTCAATTGAGAAAATGTAACACTGGCGGTGATGTCAGGGAATGTTTCAGCTGATCAAATGCTCTGTGGTAATGAAAAGTACTCCATTACTACAATATCTCTAAACCAATATTGCACTCATTTCTTTATTTTGCTTTTTGCTATTGTAACACACAAGTGAAAGATCAAGAATTTCCAACTCTGAAGAACAAATGCTCCAGACCCTGAGAAGCAATCCACCTAAGAATATAATGTCATGCAGAACACATAGTAGCCAACACATGTTTCAAATGACAGCTCATTTGAAACAGTACCTAAGGAGTTATGACCAAAAGAGTCCAATTATTATATATACTATGCCTTATTACTAGGATTACTATGGTGACTTTGATTGCATGTAACTTTTGAACAAGCCAATTAAAACACGTGAAATTTTCACAGGTGCTGAGCCTATGTCCGATCTGCGCCACTGCAGCATTTTAGCTTTGTATCATGTGTATTGCTTGCGCATTGCCCAAAAACTTTGATCCTGCAAGATTTTCATATATATGACTTCCCCAGCTGAAAAAATACAGAGAGAGCCTCTCTTTCCAGAATCTCCACACTACAATTACAAGTTTAACAGTTGTAAGACTTCCCGTGCATCACTTGCACTGTTGAGTATTCTGACTTTGATTGCTAATACATCACTAAAGAGACTACAAAGCTCACAAGAATCCAATCTAGATCTACAAGAAACTACCACTTTTCTGTTGGAAAAGTCCTCTCTAAGAAACCCCTTTACTCTAAAGACACTCCTTCAGACACCCCTTTAGTGTAAAGCCCACTTTAGAGACCACTACAAGAAGCCCCTTTACTCTAAAGACACCCCTTTAGATGCCCCTTTAGGCCAAAAGACCCCTTTAGAGACTTCTACAACACACCCCTTTAGGTTAAAGGGGAGTTCAAAATTTCCATATTAGGAAATATCTTCTCAGAAAGGAATGTGACCTCCAAATAAGGAAAAGTTACTATAAAAGTAAATAAGCCCATTAGTTGACAGAAGGTCAGAACACTGCTGTAGAAGTGATAAACACTGCCTACAGTATATTTTGAGCCTAAGATTGAGGAAATTAGTGCACGTTATATCTTCTATTGGTATATCAAACTCCCAATAGACTATTTCAGTATTAACATACTGGAAGTTGTTGTATATTGTTGATTAGCCTCTACATTGTAGAACAAGCCCCAAACTAATCATAATACAACACAACAGCTCTCTTTTGAGGCTCCAACCACACAAAACACTGACCTTTTTATGTCAGTTTGTACAGGGGGGCTGCTATTGTGACAAAGTTTTGAAAAAGCAGCAAGAGTAGCCAGCTAATCCCAGGAATCCCAACACTGCACTGATATCCTTTGGTGCAGGTGTATCATGAGCGGCATTTAGGAATGAAGTGGATGGGTATATCCCATCTGCCAAGATCTTGTGGCCCAGGAAGAACAATTTTGTATACAGGAAATGGCACTTCTTGGGATGTAGTTTTAGTTGGTTCATAGAAAACCCATAAAAGTGAAACAAGGCCCAGCATTTTCCATACACCAAGTAAGATAGATTAGGGAATGGATACAATGTCAGCAGAGATCTTGATTCTTCTTTTATAGCTGCGCAAATCCTCCAACAAACTCCTGGAATTAAAGCGGTAGATGCAGCAAATTGGCATTGGCAATCTACTTCCTACAGTGCTAACATATGCCCTTAATGCTTTCAATGTACTCCAGGTAGACATAGCTTCAGAAGAATTAATGATCTAGGTAACTACGCTACGTGAATATATAGGTGGAATTACAAATTTTCACATCACTTGCACTCAGCTAAATGTTAATACTGACTAATCCTAATTCTGACCTAAGGTATTCAGACTTGTCTCTAGCAAATGACTTGGTAAATATGTCTGTATCATTTTATCTGAAGCACAGTAAACTAAGCCAACAAAGTTATTCTCTACTGCTTAATGTATGAAATGATGTCCATTATCTATGCGCCTAGATCTAGCATGAAAATTTGGACTTCTACCTAACTGTACACATCCTTGATTTTCTTGAAATAAAGGAATAGGAGTTTTTTGACATAAGCCTAAATCTGCAAAAAGCTTTCTTAACCATATTGTTGCTTTTGTAACTTACAGGCTGCCATATACTCTGCCTTTGTGAAGGAAAGTGCTCTGGTTGTTTGCTTTCTTGAATTCCATGAAATTGCTCTTTGACAGTAAAGAAAGGTGCATCCTGTGGTGGATCTTCTGCCTTTCAAATTTGGTCCCTAAGCAGCATCAGAGTATCCCACAAGATTCTGTTCTGAGTCCTTACAAGAGTATCCTAAGCAGATAACAGCAGTTCCCTTTAGGTATTAAATAATTGGCTTAATTGCTGCAATATGATCAGATCCGTAGTTCTGATTATGCTGGCTGACAGCTCCCACTGAATATGAGCTATCTGGATGTACTCCAAGCATAATATACGTCAGACTGCCAACCATTGACTGATAGGGACAGTTAGGGCTTTCAGATGGCACTAAGCTCTCTTGATTTGGGTTGCGTTTTGACCAAGTTAAGGTTTGTCTCCATTGGGGTAGCTGCTGGTTTACAGTCTTCCATTTGATACTTCTTTAGTATATCTTGAGTATACTTGGATTGGCTTGGGGTGATAGTCTAGGTACTTCAGTCTATGGAGAACTTTATCCCTAAGTAGTAACTGAGTTCTCCTATGTTGGACATCTTGAACTCTTGAGATAGGATGGATTTAGTCTCCTGCAATGTGTTGAGGTTGTTTGCAGCTATAATAAGATCATACACATATAGAGCTAATAGAATTGGATTTGCTCTATCTGGCTATTGTATATACTATAATCAGCTTTACTCCTTTTGAAACTCAAAGATTTCAAACACATGTCTACCTTACAGATCCAGGCTGTTGGTGATTGTTTGAGACCATACAGAGATTTTTTAAGCTTGCAGACCAAGTGGGGGTTATCTTGGTCAACAAATTCATACAGACAGGTCCTAATACACATCCTCATCAAGTTATTCATTCAGAATGCAGCTTATACATCCATTTGATGTTTAAAATACTTATATTTGGCTACAACAGCCAACATCAATCTGATATAATTAAACTTGGATAACAGTGCTAAGGTCTCTGTAAAGTCAAGTCCTTTTGTTTGAGAGTATTCTTTGGCCACAAGTCTTGCTCAGTATCTTTCAATTGTACCATCAGCCTTTTATTTTGTCTTAAAGACCCATCTGCTTCCAATTGGTTTTTTGCTGAGTGGTAAATTGACTAAGTCTCAAGTCTGAGATGCCACTGGGACTTGATATTCCTCAGTCATTGCAGATCTCCAAAAATTGTCAAAGGGCTATTTAGGGCCTCTTTTACAGTCTAGGGCTCATTAATATGGACTGAATAGGCATTGGCTCAGTTTGTACCATAATTGATATAATAATTTAGGCTGTCTCTGGTACAGTTGGATCTCCAGGCATTTGATACTGGAATGATCATTTCTGTGGTATGCCTGGGCACTGATTCAGGCTGAACCATGGTTGTAGAGTCCACTGGAATAAAAAAATCTCATTGTTTTGCTGTGGATCAACTCTGACAATTGGTGGACTTGAGATTGAATTTTTGTAATCATCTAATGTCATTTTTTCAAAGTATTTTGATTTTTCCTCAAACAACATGTTCCTTGACTTGTCTAGCTTCTTGGCTTTTGAATTGTAGAGTCTGTATGCTTTACTCTGATGGCTGTAGCCCAAAAGTATGCATTTCACACTTTTTGGCTCAGATTTTGACTGATATCTGGGCAATTTCTTGGCATATGCTGTACACTCTAAATCACTTGCAATATCTCCAAGATGCTTACAATGCTTCATCTATAGGCAAAGCAGCCCTTGTGTGTGAAACATAGTGCTTCATCTCAATGCAAAGCAGCCCTTGTGTTTCACGTATTGTACCGGAGAAAATCCATTTTTTGACCTTTTTTTTGGATCAATGTTGTGCACAATGGGTAAGAGCACACAAGAATTGACAACATGCATCTGGTACTCTATACCCATGGCACTCTGAATCAAGCTCCTGTGGTTTGTATCATGTCACACTAATGCATGGCACTATCTTGGTCCACTGGTACCATCTAGCACCATAAGTGCTTTGTATAGGTCTTACTTTGGGGCTAATATTTAAATATAGTGCCAGAGGGTACCAGTGAAATGGGTGAAGCATATAGGCTGCTTTGCATGAAGATGAAGTGCTATATTTCACACTCTGTGGCCATGTTTAGGTCTGTAATGCCTCTCTGTCATGCAATGGCACTATTTGACACTCATGGCTCAATGTAGCACTATCTAACAGAACAAGTCTGATGACTCATATATAAGACTGCATTGAACTCACATATGAATTGACAAAAAAATGATATAATAATGTTATGTTGTTGAGGGTTAAGTTGTTTGCCCTATGGAGATGACTACTTTGATTCAATAAGTAAGATGAGAGAAAAAAGTCAATGGGGCTATTTTAACAGGTTTTAATCCATTGAGCATTCAAAAAGTATTGGATATATTACAAGGATATATGCCAGTGTTTTTCAACACTAGTCATATTTGACCACTCATCACTCACTACTGTACTAACAGTATTTTGCTAACTGCTTGATACATCTCTAATAGCACCTTGCTGTACTTGTTGTATTGCACAAATTGAGTCAGGTGAGCTTATGGTATCATTGCACTCACCTCAGCCTTCTGAATATGGTAAGCAGGGTGATAGCTCTGAGGAAGAAGGCCACCAACAAATTGTGAGCATATTGCTCCTTGCAACAGTACCCTGCATGAGCCCAAAAGAGTGCCAACATGTATTGAGACTACACCCATGGAAAAAATACCAGCAATTCTTTATGGAGCCAAGTGAGCCCTGTAATTCATTTACTGGTGAATGATAAGATGGTATGGCTGGAGAAGTGGAGTGTTTGCATTAATACCAGACATGGGGGTTTTAAGGATTAACTACTACTACTTGCCAAAAGCTTACCAGGATTCAGCTTTTCATGTCCAAGGTACAAATGGACAACCATCATGTGGCTGGCATCATATGACCCTGAGACTGTCTTGTGATAGCAGTTGCATGGCACTCACATCAGAAAATGCCACCATTGAAAGTTGTCCAACTTGCCATCAGTCCTCTACAATAGGAGGAACAATGTTCACACTCTGAATATATTCCAGTAATACCCCATTTAAAGAAGCTCATGCAGTCCAACAAGCACTGTGAAGCTATATAATAGTACATTCAGTATTGACCAGGTGAAAAGAATTCCAATATATTCATTGACAAACATTACAAGAGAGTATGAAGCAAGAGCTGCTTTAATGCTATGTCTGGCAATGCCTTTACCTTGGCACCTGGTAGATTCTCATTGAAAAAGTACTCCACCAACATATCCTGCAGGATGCTGACCCTCATCCACCTGCATTTGCTGTCTATTTTACAGTGTCAGAGAAGATATCTAATGATAGTCTCACTGGTATCTGGGCTTAAATCTCCATCATAGCAGTATAGATACCTCTATACATTGCTGGATGAGTTTTGTGTGCTTTCCAGAAGAATACTGGTCAATGACCATAACATAAAAGTGCATATCATTGTCTGCACTGGTGATACCAATGGCTTCAGCAAGATAGCTAGCTTTCCTGGACACAATGGCTAGTATTACTGTCAAAAGTTTCTAATCCAGGGGATTAAATCCATAAATTAAACATATTATTATTATCTAAACAACCACACTAAGAAAATTGTCTTTCCACAGAGAGAACATAACCAAGTAAGCATTCAATTGCTGCAAAGCTGGCAAGCTATAAGCCATTGGCCAGAAAATGGAGTTAACTGGATACCAAAGATACTTGAGATAGAGGGCATTTGTTGGAGCAAAGGCTTTCTACTAGGGGCAATGAATTTTTTTTTTGACAATACCCCTATACTAATGACCAAATTGTACATGGAGCATTTCAACCAAAATGAGCCCTTTGGGATGCTGGAGAAATTTGAAATAATTGACATGGTATTACTGAATATCTGCTACACAAAGCTCTTCTCATAGGCTCCAATCAATATTCATATGCATATGAAACAATATGTATGCAAGGACTTGACTTTTTGAAGCCATTGCTACCAAAAGTACATTTGAAGCATTAAGAGACATGTGCTGAAATTGTAGGAAGCAGACTACCAATACCAACTTGCTGCATCTACAGCTTTTGGGCCAGGTGTTTGTGACAGGATTTGAGCAGCAATACTATAACCATAAAGCTGAATGCAAAGATCTCAACTGCCAAAGTATTCATTCACTACTCCATGTGGCTAGATGTGTGGAGAATATGGGTCCATGCTTCACCTAGTATGGGTTTCCCATAGAGTAGATGTGAAGGCCAATAGGTGGACTAGTCAAATTGCAGGTACCAGCATTTTCCAGTCTTATTAAAGATATTACCTTCATATCTATCATATATGTGATAAGTTAGTAAATGGAGGACAGGCAGGATGAGATGGAAGCATTGGAAGTTATATGTGGACATTGTAGGTATATTTATCCAAAAGCAAATTACCAATGCAATCTTCACACAATTACAGCTTCTATTCAATAAGCATGTGATGGTAATTGACCAGCCATATCAAAAGGAAAAGCTGAATTACAGATCTCTGCCTCTACTGTATCCATCCTCTACTCCATCTTGCACAATGTGTGGAGAATATTGGGCCTGCCTTCTCCTTTTGGGAATATCCTATGGAGCAGATGTGTGGGAAGTTAGGAAGAAAAGTCAAGTTGCAGATACCACCATATCCCAATCTCATCAAGAATATTACCTTCAAGTCTGTCATGGATGTGATGAATTAGCACATGGAAGACAGCCAGGAAGAGTTAGAAAATACTGAGAACATACATTTACTTAGAGACGACTATGCCTATGGAATTAAGAAGCTAAGCAACCCAATGTGTTGGTGACCAGTTAAGCTATGCAAGGCTAGGTTGGGTGCACAAGCAACTACTTTTTATTACAACAACAGGGAATTATACTTGTGTCTAATATTTTCTGGCTACCAATTACAACTTTATACACTCCAATGAAATAACCATCAATTTATACAGTTGTGTAAACAGGTGTGGTACCAAATGAGAGTTTGTATTTTAGCATAAAATAGGTATACATCAAATTGGCATTGATCAAAGCAACTGGCATATCTGTTGTAAGAACTTGTGACCCACCTAAACATTCATCTAACTTAGTCACTTAGATCATTACCTTCAGATCCTAGAGAATACTGACCAAATTCCTTGTCATGATTAGCTTGGAATATTTGCACCAAAATAACAGGTACCCAGAATGTGAAAATTCTCAAAGTTGTCCAAGCAGCCCCCAGCTTTGAACACATGTTTTTGAGAACTTTGTTAGCCTGTTTTAAGTGTTTGTGATGTTGCAATCATGTAAAAGTAAAAATGCTACTATGGCATTCAATGAATCATTCAGAGAAAAACACAAAATCTACTTGTCCTCCCAAATCACTTCCAATATCTCCAAGGCTCTTACAACAATATCTTCATGTATACCAGGATTAAAATTTGTAATCTGCCATCAACAAGAGCGTGCTAAGTAGTTGTATTTTTTTTGTATGATATCCCTGGAAAAGCTCTTAACTTTATGTTGTTCTTTTTAAAAATATATTTTAGTGCAGAGTATGTAATATTTGGTAAAGTTGAATGTAAATTTTTGTCTTGATCTAAAACATCTTTGTATATACCTTAGACCTTATGGTACAACTCTGCTGTACTAAGTACATTGCCATAAATATATTCTTCAACAGTTTTGTAATTTTCTGTCAAATATGCTAATAATTTGTTGTGCAAATAGCATTGTTGTATATATTAATAATCCAATTCACCTTTAATATCTGGTACTAATACTATTGATTTGAAAGATAACAATAATGTACCACTAGGCTAACCATAAAACTAACTCATCTGACTAAAAACTAATCTAACTTAAACATTTGAGTGTCACAATTGGCGGCTTGAATGTTTAAGTTAGATCAGTTTTTAGTTAAATCAATTAGTTATATGTATAGGTCATCAGCATATCAGTATTATCTATCAAATCAGTAGCATTAGTCAGCAAATGCATCAGCAGATCCTTATAAGACAGAAATAGATATATTAGGTAGGATCTTATTGGGTGATAATGATGCAATCAAATGAGTCATCAGCCACAGCCTACATTAGGAAGTACAATTAGTCAGCAATTGATCTGGCCAAATGCATATAAGGAGCTGCTGGAATCTCAATAAAGATCAGTTCAGGTTTTAGTGAATACAATTCTAGCTAAACACCCTATTCCTCTACAACTTTTATACCAAGGCTTGTTACATTGGTTACAGCAATAACCAGAAACATCCCTCCTGAAGAAAGAATAAGCCTCCCTCAAGATGTCCAAAAATCATGATTGGAAGAATGCTATGCAACTAATCCTGGCCCAGCAGCAACAGTTACTCCAGATCCTTAGCCAGCAGCAACAAGGAATGACTACCATGGCCCAAAGCCAGCAAGACCTTGTCAAGAGCAACTTTAGTATGAAGGTCAACCAGTACCATGGTAGAGTCAATGAAAACCTGGGAACTTGGCTTTTCCAGATTGAAGAAGCTTTCAAAGCTAAGGGAATTGCTCCAGAAAGCAAGTTACATTATGCAGCCTCTTACTTGGCAGATGCAGCTTTACTGTGGTACCACAACAAGATCAGGTCAGCCACCATGATGGGATGCTCTACAATCTCTACCTGGTATGAGTTTGTGTTGGAAATTCAGGACGCCTTTGAGCCCCCACACCAGCAGACACAACTGACAAGAAAGTTGAAGACACTCAGCCAGAAAGGAATGGTCCAAGAGTACATTTATGAATAGATGTCTACTTGGGAAATTGAAAGAATGGACCCTCTGGATCAAGTTGAGTACTTTATTGATGGGTTGAAAGTAAGAACTTGTAAGGAAGTGATTATCAAAGACCTCAGACTATTGAAGAAGCCATCAAGATTGCCATTGACTATGACTCAGCTATGTTTGGAGTTGGGAAGCTCACAGTGACTAATCAGAGAGGCTATCATCACTATGAAAGAAGACAATTAGAAGCAGTACCAATGGAAATAGATGCTATGCAGAAGAATCCTACCTCAGAAGAATGTAAGAAGAAAGGACTTGGCTTCAATTGGCACCAGCAGGGACATATTGCAAAGTACTGCCCTCAGAGAAGAAATGGACACCAGCCATCAAGAACCTTTAACCATATTGAGGCCATAAGGCATATTACATGGAGGATGAACTTGAAGAAGACTCAGAACTCACCTTCTATATGGTAGGAGAATATCTATCCCAGATGACCTCAAACTCAGGAAAGCTATTATACTTGAATGGAGTAATCAATGGAGTACATGCCAACATCATGATTGACTCAGGAGCATTGCATGAGTACATGTCAGAGCAATTTGCTTGGAAAGCTGGAATCAACTTGGTACCCACCAAATCAACTTCAGTCTCAACAGCTGATGGGAACTCTAACATAAGCAACTGTATTACTCAGCCAGTAAGGATGAAGATCAATGACTATGAAGAAGATCTACAGGCCTAAATTTTTGGAACTGCAAGTTTGACCTTGTACTTGGGAAAACCTGGCTATTTTGTTACAATCCATCAGTCAACTGGAGAACTCATGCTACTCAGATCCAGAAGGACAACAAGACCTATGAGCTATTAACTGCCAGACTGGATTTTAACTTGGTCAATTCCAGTGTGTGTGAAACAAGTGAACTTAGCAAAACACAGTTCTGTAGAGCACTAAAAAAAGGCACCCAGATGTTCCTCATGGCAGTACTATAGGAGGATTCCTCCACTCCAGTATCCCAGAAGCTCAACACTCTTTTGAAGGAGAATTCAGACATATTTCCAGAAGGGCTTATAAGCCTACCACCAGTCAGAGATGTGGATCATGCCATGGAAACAAGAGATAGCCCTCCGGTGAGTAAGACACCTTACAGGATTCATCTGTTGGAGTTGGCAGAGATGAAGAGACAAATAGATCAGTTTCTGGAGCAAGGATATATCAGACCCAGCAAGTCACCTTGCAGAGCACCAGTACTTTTTGTGAAGAAGAAGGATGGAACTGTCATGATCACATGACAACCATGAGCACCCACGCCAAATTTCAGCTTCCTAGCTCAATTTCTAAGAGATTCTCTCTGGAACCTTCTACAACCTTCCAGAAAGTTCCTGACCATTCCAAACCATTGTTACACAATGGGACATTCCATGGAAACTTCCCATCATATTTTTCATAGTCCAATACCATATATAAAAATACCAGGTCACATGACTTAGTCACATGATCAGGTGACCCAATCCATTTCCCCATCCTGTCTCAGTGCCATGCCTTCTACATTATTATCCCCAGCACTGCTGCTGTGCCTCACCCCACAACCCCATTAGTATTAGCTAATATCTCCTGGCATCAGTATAGCCAAAAAGTATATATAGTCCTATCCCCCCTTGAGTATTCCTCAGTCTGATAAACACAGGTCTTGAATAAACAGCCTTGCCTTGGAAATCCGCCTTGCCTTGTTGATCCACACCTAAGTCCTTTTCCTGGTCCTGCCTTGCCTAGCCCTACTCTCCTGCTTTGTGTCTATTCATAACAGGAACACTTAGAATGTGCATTGACTACAGAGCCCTCAACTCAGTTACCGCAAAGAATAAGTATCCTATACCTTGGATTGATGAGCTCTTGGGCCAACTCAATGGAGCCACTATTTTCAGCAAGATTGACCTCATGTCAGCATACAACCAGATTAGGGTGAAGCCAGAAGACATCCCTATGACAGCATTCAGGACCAGATATGGACATTACAAGTACTTAGTCATGAGTTTTGGCCTCACCAATGCCCCTGCAACATGCATGACCCTGATGCAGACTGTCTTCCAGGAGTACTTAGACAAGTTTGTTATAATCTACCTAGATGTATAGCCAAAAAGTATACATAGTCCTATCCCCCCTTAAGTATTCCTCAGTCTGATAAACACAGGTCCTGAATAAACAGCCTTGCCTTGATGGTCCACACCTAAGTCCTTTCCTGCCATGCCTAGCTTTTCCTCCTGCCTTGTGTCTATTCATAACACATGGAGATGCTATATTGAAGGAGCCAAATGCACTGTAAAGACTGATCATGCCTCCCTCAATTATATATTTACTCAGAAGGTACTCTCTAGAAGAATGACAAGATGGAGTGAGTACATTCAGCAATTTGACTTGGAGATTGTCTACTGCCCTGGAAAAAACAATATGGTTGCTGACGCCTTATCAAGAATTGCTGAACTCTATTCCTTGGAGCCTGTAAGGCCATTTGAAAGATGGGGAATTGACTTTATTGGAAGACTACTAACTACCAGGAAATGCAACCATTGGATCCTACTAGCACTTGACCATGCCACTAAATGGCCAATGGCCAAAGCTGTACCTATAGCCAGTGAACAAGAAGTTGCAAGCTTCATCTACCATGATATCCTAATGAGGTTTGGATGCCCAGTAGAGATTCTATCCAACACAGGTGCAAACTTTATGGCAAAGACATTGGAAGCTTACCTGGAAATGCAGCAGATCCAACACTTGAAAACCTCAGCATATCACCCTAGAACTAATGGAGTCACTGAATGGTTTAATGGATTATATGGAAAAATGCTGGCCAAGTATGCAAGTGTAGTTGTCAGTAGATGAGATGAGTATATAGACCAAGCACTCTTTGCATGCCAAGTCAAAGTACACAACACTACCCAATAATTGCCTTTTTACTTAGTGTATGAATGTGAACCACAGATTACAGGAGATCTCACACAACCAAAGCTCACAGACACCTTAGAAGATGAACTCAGTCAGCCAGGTAGACACCAGCAACTGGAACATAGACATCAAGAGGCACAGGCCAAAGTATCTCAAAATGCAGAAAAGATGAAGTAGAGATTTGATAAGACTATAGCACCAGAAGCATTGACAGTTGGGAACTTTGTATTGCTAAGAAACAACACTTGGAAGAAGTTTGAACCACAATGGACAGGACCATTCAAGATCATCAGAGAATGTCCATTTGCAACTTACTAACTAGTGGACAAACAAGGGAATATCTGGGAAGACACTTGAAAACCTTGGCATATCACCCCAGAACTAATGGAGTCACTGAGCAATTTAATGGATTTGTTGGAAAAATGCTGACCAAGTATGCAAATGGAGTTGTCAGTAGATGGGATGAGTATATAGACCAATCACTCTTTGTATGCAGAGTCAGAGTACACAACACCACCCAGCAATCACCATTTTACTTAGTTTATGGATGTGAACCAAGGATTCCAGGAGATCTCACACAACCAAAGCTTACAGACACCTTAGAAGATGAACTCAGTCTGCCAAGTAGACACCAGCAACTGGAACAAAGATCTCAAGAGGCACAGACCAAAGTATCTCAAAGTGCAGAAAAGATGAAGCAGAGATTTGATAAGACTATATCACCAGAAGAATTGACAGTTGGGAACTGTGTATACAATTAGTCAGCAGTTGATCTGGCCAAATGTATGTAGGGAGCTGCTGGAATCTCAATAAAGATCAGTTCAGGTTTTAGTGAATACAATACTAGCAAATCTCACTATTCCTCTACAACTCTTATACCAAGACTTCTAACACAAGTGGCAGCTCCTACCAGTATATTTCTTCTCCCTGCTGGATTCTAGTCCCCCTAATAGGTGCACTGTGGCACTTGTTTGTATTGATTCAGTACTGAATGGTACATAAATTGACTTGTGACAAAGAGTGACCCGGCACTTGTTGGAAAAGTTGTCCAGATAAAAACGTATGTTTGTTTTGTCTAACTTGACCATGCATAGCTAAGCTGAATACCCATGCATTAGAGCTGCTTAGCTTCTTAATATCTAAGGCATGGGTGTCTGCATCAGCACATTTGTCTTCAATATTGTCCAACTCCTCTTGACTGTCTCCCATGTGCAACTCATCATATCTATGATGGACATGAAGGTTTTATTCTTGATGGAATTGGGCTGTGGTAGTACCTGCAACTTGAAATGTCTTCCTGTTGTTCCACACATTCATCCCATATAAACTAAAAAAGGTGAAGCAAGCCCCAAAATGTACACAAACCAAGCATTACGGTGTAGAGAATGGATACTGTAGCAGCAGAGATTGATGCATTCAGCCTTCTGCTTATAGGATTGCCACTCAGATTGCATCATAAACTCTGTTCAAAAAGCTGAAGATGTGTCAAGTTGGCACTGGAGATCTGCCTTGGAATAAATAATTCTGCAATGTCAACATATAGCTTCCCATGATTTTAATGTACTTTTGGTAAAGATGGCTTCAGAATGCCACTTAAATTGGTACATATCTAGCTCAACCAGCCCTTGCATTTGTATAGTTGCCTATGTGTACAAATACTGATTAGATCCGGTGGGAAGTATTTTTGGTAGCAGATACTATGTGATAACATGCCAATTCTTTCATTTATCTTCTATGTCTTGAAAGGCCCAATCAGCTTGAAATGCTGATCCCAGTGTGTTCTCTTAGTAAGAAAATTATACTCTTTGTGCTGGAGTTTGGATAATAGGAATGTGGGTAAGTCAAAGAGTAGGTCCCCTGGATCTTATTCATTTGTCAGCAGTACTGTCCATTATGCTCAGAAAAGCCCCCTTTGAAAAGTTATTATTATTAAATTCAATAAACACACTGTCCACAGGGCCTTTTTGGATGAAGCTGTGCTAATTTCACCAAATGTCAAAGCAAGCTGCTGTCCAACCCTGCTTTGGTTGTTGTCAGGGGTGGTGTTTGGTTGAGAACCAGACAACTTTGCTTTATTCTTTGGTAGCACATATATGGTAGTGAGTCAAGCAAAAGGGAATACAGTGTTACATAAATGTGTGTATGTGGTGCCACAACTTGATTTATAATGCTTACCATGGTGGGTTATCATTGAATTTCACATTTGTGTAGGTGAAATATCCCAAATACAGGACTGTCTTAAGTTCACCTGAGCATGACCAAAGATTGATATAATAGCATTACCTTGTTGAAGGTCAAACTGTTTGCCCCATGGACAAGACTACTTTGACTCAATGCTGTAAGAGTAGAGAAAAAAGACCATGCAACTATTGTGGGAAGCCTCTCAGCCATGAAGCACACAGACTGCTTAGGAAGCTTACAAGGATAATGGCCAGTGTTTTGCCACCCAAGTCATATTTGACCATTCATTGGTCACTACTGTACCAGCATTATCTTGCCAGCCAGTTGATACATCTATATTGGCATCTGGCTATCTTTGTCACTCTGGCAAACAAAGTCAGGTAAGTTTGTGATGCCTTTAGACTCATCTCAGTGTTCTGAATATGGCACTCAGAGCCATAGCTCTGACAAAGAAGGTTCACTGATGGATTTGGAGCCTATCTTGCCTAACAACAGTACCAGGTATTTGCCCAGTCAAATTTTTATCTGTAACAAGACTACACCTGTTGAAACAAATGCCAAGGATACTTTGTGGAGCCAAGTGAGCTCAGTAGTCCATCTACTAGTGAATGATGTAGTGTTGTGGCTAGAGAAGTAGCATGCTTCCACTAATATCAGTATGGGGGCTTTGAGGATTTATTACTACTTCTTGCCAAAATCATTCCAGGATGCAACTTACCATGTACACATTACAAGTGGACAGCCTTCATGCAGCTGGCAACATATGATCCAGATACTGTCTTGATTCCTGCATGTGTTAACAGTTGCATCACATTTACATCCAAAAGTGCTACCATTGCAATGTGTCCAAATTGTCAGGCATCCACAACCATCAAGGGAAAGCATTGTTCACACTCCAGATATATTCTGGTCATACCCCATCTGCGGAAGCTGATGCAGTCCAACAAATATTGCAAAGCTTTATAGTACTGCACTCAGTATCAATCAAGCGCAAACATATCCCATATACTTGATGGCAAACATTGCAAACAGCATAGAAGCAAGGGCTACTCTGAAGGTATGTACAACCATGCCTTTGCTTTTGCAGTTGATGGATTTCCATTAAGAAGTACTCTACCAGCAAATCCTGCTGGCCACTGATTCTCATCAATCTCAATCTACTGCCCATATTACAGTATCAGAGCAATAATCTGATGGTATTCTCACTGGTATCTGGGTCTAAATCACTGTCCAACCTGGATAGCTACCTGTATCAATTGGTGGATGCATTTTGTATGCTTTCCAGCAGGATAACAGTAAATGGCTGTGATTTAAAAGCACATATTACTATCTGTATAGGAGATACCTCAGCCATCAGCAAGATAGCAGGTTTCTCCAACCACAACTTAAAGTATTGCTGTCAAATATGTGAGATCCAAGGAACTTACTCCATAACTCACACACATTATTATAACCCAAGCACCAGCACTGAATACATCATCTTCCCACAGAGACAACATACAGAACTTGGCATACAATTGCAGTAGAGTTTGACAGCTATAAGCAATTGGCAAGAATATGGAGTCAATTAGAAACCAGATATACTTAAGATTAAGAGTATCTGCTGGAGCAAAAGCTTTGCACTGGGAGCAATGCATTTGCTTTACAACAATATACTTATACTAATGACTAAGTTGTAAATGGGGCATTTCAATCTAAATGAGCCCTTTGAGATACCAGAGAAGTTTGAGAAAATTGGCAAGATATCACAGAGTATTTGCCACCCTAAGTACTTCTTGTGGGCTCCCATTAATATTCATATGCATTTACCACAATACAAATGCAAAGACTAGATGAACTTAATATGTATTCATTCAAGTGGCGTTCCAAAGCCATTCCTACCAAAAGTATATTGGAAGCTTAGGGAGTCATATGTAGGCATTGTAGGAGTATTTATCCAGAAGCAGATCACCAATGCCAACTTGATGCATCTACAACTGTTGTGTGAGGAGTTTGTGACAGGATTTGAGCAGCTATACTACAGACATAAAGCTGAATGTGTAGAACTCTGCTGCTACTGTATCCATTCTCTACTCCATCTTGCATGGTGTGTGAAGAATATTGGGCCTTGCTTTGCCTTCTGAGAATATCCTATGGAGCGGATGTGTGGGGAGAGAGGAAGATGAGTCAAGTGGCAGACATCACTATATACCAATCTCATCAAAAATATTACCTTCAAGTCTGTCATGAATGTGAAGAGTTGGCACATGGACAACAACCAGGAAGAGTTGGAAAATATTGAGAACAATTGTGCCCATGGAGAAAACTATGCCTATAGCATTAAGAAGCTAAGCAGCCCCAATGTGTGGGTAATCAGTTAAGTAATGCAAAGTTGGGTTGGGTGAAATAAGCAACTAATTTTTATGAGGGAAACTCTACAAACATATGCCAGATTACTCATGGTCACAAGCCTACTTCTACACCTTTCAATAAGAAATTCATACAAACAAATGCCACAGTGCACCTATAAGGGCAACTGGAATCCAGCAGGGAGAAGGAATATATTGGCTAAATACCAAGAGGTTCTCTGCAGATATTCAGGAGGTATTCATGGCAGAAGTGGCTTCAACTAAGTATTTGTTAGCAAGATGTATATGTTACCAGCAGTACAAAGTATATGGCAATTTTGCAAGTATTGCATTAAAAAGCCGTAAAGTTGAGGTAATAGAAGTATATCAATTAGTGGTAGGTGCTTGAGTTTGTTGAAGTTAGTTAGCAGGAGGCCATAATTTTTTTGTTTCAGACTATATGTGTAATACCTAAGGTAGTACTGGGTAAGCAACTAAAGGGGGATGGTTTTACAGTGGAATATGCATATTGCACAACGGGAGATAGAAAAAGGAATCACCATTTGGTAAACTGGTGCAGTAGCATTATACAGAACCAGCTGTAGGCTGTTATTCTGCCAATATAATGCCATCAGAGTCTTGCCAAGAGGCTGTCAGAATACTGTCATGTTTGTTGACATATAAGGTAATTGGGTGTCCTGACCAATTGGATCCACTTATAATAGATATACCATGCTAAAAGGCTGCAGCAATAACATGAAAACATTGTCACAGCACTGATTAAATCTTGTCAAGTTTTATCCCTTTATGTGGTTGTAGAATTAGCATAACACAGCCATGATCCCATCATAAGACCATTAGGAGGGTCACTAATTCCAAGCTGCTGGTATTATTACAGTCTCTAAACTGGATTCCTGATGGCTAATCTGGATTGGATCCACCCACAGGACCAAATTATCTTCATAGGGGCTGGCTATCTTGCTATCAACTGGGGTATCTCCAATGCAGATGATAATAAGTACTCTGATATTATGCCCATTTACCAGTATCCTGAAAAGCATACAAGATTCATCCAGCAAAAAGTATAGGTAGCTACCCTAGATAGTCAGTAGTTCAATCATTAATATCTGTAAGACTACCATGAGATTTCTGAACTGATACAGTAAGATAGATGGCAGACTCAGGTTAATGAGGATCGGTGACTGGCAGGATTTGCTGGTAGCATACGTGTTTTTTGAGAGTCCATCAAGTGCCAAGGTAAAGGCATAGCCATACATTCCTTCAAGGTAGACCTTGCTTCTTAGCTGTTTGTAATGTTTGTTACTGAATATGTTAATTATGTTGACGCTTGATTGACACTGAGTGCAGTACTTTATTGCCTTGCAACATTTGCTGGACTACATGAGCTTCTTTAGATAGGGCATAACCCAAATATGTCTGGAGTGTGGGCAATGTTCTCCCACAATAGTGATGGATTTCTGACAAGCTGGACACTATGCACTAATGGCTTCTTCTGAAGTGAATGCCATACAACTGTGAACACATGCTGGTACCAGGACAGTCTTTGGGTTGTATGTTCCCAGCTGAATGATGGTTGTCCATTTATACTGCTTACATGGTGTAGTGGGGTCACAATAACACCCACTGACAGATGTGCTCATTCCCATATTTTCTACTTCCCTATTTTTTTACTACACTTATACTGGTTTTATCCCATTTGTCTCACTTGATCAGTACTATCCCACAAGCTGGCTGACTAACAAACCTGCTCACCTTATTGCATAAGCTAACACTCACTTTATGTAAGCTTACTTGATAGAAGTGCTTTTGTACTAGGCAGGTACCTGTGCCAGTACCCATAATACATGACCAGACCACTACAACATCCCTACCATTTTCACAGCATATATGGTATCCCTATGTTATATAGGTCTCAGAATACTAATCCCTGATTGGTTGAGTGTGCTCTGCCTCTTAGAACCTTCTGGCAGCTACATGAATTATTCTTAGTGCATTCTGATGTTATTAAGATATCTACCTGACTACTGCAACCTTCTGGAACACCATGATTAGTAGTTGCATTGCCAGTGAGAAAAGTATATAAGGGGGCAATCCCTCAACATTAAATCATCATCCCTTTTATCAATACACCAACTTGTTAATTAATGTGATTGCCGCTACCTGCTGCTTCTTGAACATCCAATCCCAGGAAACCATGCTGACAGCCAACTGACCTTGGAGGCAATATTTGTGAAGAATACTCAGAGTGGGTATCTTTTATTAAAGTTGAATGTTTACCAAGTATATTTTTGTACAAGCAAAGACACTTTTCTGTCTTTGTAACTATTGACCACAGCTGCATTCTTATTAAGTCCCGCTGGTTAAGTTTACAGTTGTTTTAACTTTAGAAGCTTTAGTACATTGTCATCTCAAACAATGCTGAATCCAGCACATGCTTTTGTTAAGATGCCAATTAAGTTGGGGATTGTAGCTAAATAGTTTTCCCTTGAAAAGCTTGTGGCTTTATTCCCCATCATATTAGATTAGAGACAGAACCCAAGTATTCCTAACAAGCTTCTGCCAGAGGTTATTTTACCCAGTGAATACCTCAAATGCATGACACTTGAGAAGTGTTGGACATATCTCTTCCTTGGAGTTATATGCAACCACAATGGTAAGTTGCATCCCAGGATGATTATGACAAGAAGTGGCAGTAAATCTTCAGAGCCCCCATTACTGGTTTTAGTGGAAACGCACCACTTCTCTAGCCACAACAGTACATTATTAGTGGTCTTTGCATGGTGTTATTAAAACATCAATAGGATTTAAAGTCTATTATGGTCTTTTGATGGAATCATCATAATGGCTTTTGTAGGGTCTTCATAGCCAGTCTTCTTCCGCAATAGTCAAATAGAGTCTGGAGAAGAAGACTCCATGATAGATCATCAGCTTATCTCTCTTTGCAACTTGCTATCTACAAGGTAGGGAACAAACAACTACCAAGTAGCTAGTAATAAATCCTTGCATTATAAGCTGTGATGGTCCTATCAAAAGGCCATCACATAATTAAAATCTGGCTACTGAGAAGTATTGATTACATTTAGGTGCTGTGCAAATACCATCAGAAAAATTGACCTTAAATATTACAAAAACTTGAAAGAAATTTTCCATTACAGTGTTGAAATATTGGACTATTTGGTATCATTCAGCAGCTAAAAATTTACTTAACAATTCTAGGCTAGTCTTAGTCACTGTAGGACTCATTTACTGCCTTAACTTTGCCGCTTTCTCCAGATATATGATCTTATGATTATTCCCCTATAGTCAGGATCAAATTAGCACTATTACCAAACATTATGTACTAACCCTGAAACTGTTACAGAATGCTCCTGAATATTGAGAAACCCTCCCTACTTAGTGCTGCAGCTGTATTTCTTCTACAAAGGTATAAATACTGAGCTTCTTTATGAATAAACAACAGTTCAACTATTATCACTATTTCTTGATAAGTTCCTTGTATCCAAATCACTTCTTAAATTGCAACAGGTTATGAGCCCTGATTGCCTTAATCTATTCCAAAGATGACTTCTACCAGCAAACAAAGCAATACCAACATCTTCCCTGTAAAGGAGAGGTTTGATGGGAAGAACTACAGACTTTGAAGAATCAAGATGCAGATACACCTGGAGGAAAGAAAGCATTGGAACATAGTAACAGGAAAGGAAGTTGAGCCCAAAGGAACAGCAGAAGATGTGGAGAAGTTTCAAGAGAAGGAGAGAAAGGCCTTCAATGCAATATGCATCAATGTGCAAGACTCCTTCATTGGACAAATCCATGCCTCAAATACTGCCAAAGCAGCATGGGAATCCTTAGAGAAGATCTTTAGAGCAAAGTCAGTATCAAGCAAGCTTTATTTGAAACAAAAGTTCTTCAACATGAGAAAAAAGCCAGATGATGATATGCTCCAACCCATTACCAGAATGGAGACACTTGCAGAAGAACTTTACAGTATTAATGCTGGTGTAGATGCTGAAGAAAAGATACTCTGTCTGCTTTGCAGCCTACCAGACAAGTATGAGCCACTCATACTTTCTTTTGAAAGCAGAGAAGACAACTTGACTTTAGACTATGCCAAAGGAAGACTTCTCCATGAAGAACTCAGACGTAATGATCAAGCAGAGAAAATTGAAGATAATGCTTTATTCAGTTCAGAAAGGCATACAGAAAAGAAGGGAAAGCAACAAAATCAAAGAAAACCTGGCTGCTGTAACTACTGTAAGAAGCCAGGACACTGGGCAAGAGAATGCAAGAAGAAACAAGAAGACAAAAAACAGAAACTAGAGCAGGCAAACCATATAACTACTGATGAACAGTTATTTGTCACTGTACAAGAGAGTGCAAGTAACCAAAGTAATGAATGGTATATTGACTCTGGACTATCACAGCATATTTGCGGTATAAAGGATTAGTTCAGCAACTTAAAGACTATTCCCGTAAGAAAGGTTTATCTGGGAGATAACTCTCCATTGGAAGCTACCACCAGTGGGTCTATACAACTAAATATGAGTGATAACTCAGGGGCAACAACAGCAAAACTGACTGACGTACTCTATGAACCTGGAATAGCTAAGAACCTACTCTCAGTCAGTAAAGCAACTACTCAGGGACTGAAATTTGTTTTTACTAAGCTGAGCTGCTCAATATTGAGTGAAAATGGACAAAAATTAGCTTTGGGAATCAGAGATCACAATATATACAAGTTACAATGCAAGATCTTTGTACCTGAGTATGTCAACATTGCTGAAACTGATGAAACCGACTGGGAGATGTGGCATAGGAGGCTAGGACACATAGGGGAACAGAAAATGAGCCAATTAGTGAAAAATCAGCTTGTTTTGGGCCTAAAATACTCAATTGCAATCAAATTGAATGTTTGTAAGGGATGTTCATATGGCAAACAAGTTAGGCAACATTTCAAGAGCTCAGAAGGCATCAATACCACCAAAAATATTGGCTATTGTACACTGAGACATATGTGGCCCCATGAGAACACTGTCCTTTGGAGCCAAGAGATACTTTATGACGTTTATTGATGACAAGACAAGATATACATGGGTGTACTGTTGAAATAATTAGGAGTCCACCTAATTATTAATATATTATGAACTAGCACTTAGTGAAATGATATATTTCAGATTATCAACATGAAATTACTTTGTAAGATATTTACTAATTGTTAGGAATTAGAGAAGTACAGAATTTTAGGAAAATCTGAAACTTGTCCAAATGAGCTGAAACTTGGCACATGTACTCCTGAGACTCCACTAATAATGACCAAATAGTCACATTTACGTAGTTCTGCAATAAGTATAAATACTCTGTTGCAACTCAATAAAACACCAAGTGAATATCATGTATATCTTCTAATTCTCCAATTCACTTCCAATATATCTCTCTAATATTTCAACATGTACTTTCTCAAAACAAAGGATGAAGCTTTAGAGATGTTTAAGCACTTCAAGAACATGGCAGAAGCACAAACTGGGTGTAAACTGAAGGTACTACAAAGTGACAATGATGGAGATTACTGCTCAAAGGAGTTTGCAAAATACTGCTTGTCTACTGGTATACTTCAACAGACCACAGTTCCTCATACTCCACAGCAAAATAGAGTAGCAGAATGTGCAAATAGAACAATAGTAGAAATGGGAAGATCCATGCTACATGATAAGGGAATGGACTACAAGTTTTGGGCTGAATCTATTGCTACCTCTGTATACATCAAGAACAGATGCACAACAACAGCACTAAATGATTCTACACCCTTTGAAGCATATACAGGCAAAAAACCAGATCTCCAGCACCTCAGGATCTTTGGCAGTGATGTTTTTTATCACATCCCTGACAAAAAACGCTCAAAGTTGGAACCAAGGAGTGGAAAAGGGATCTTTCTTGGGTATTGTGAAGATACTAAAGGGTATAGAGTGTATGATGGCAAAATTCAGAAGCTGATCAAGAGCAGGGACGTTGTATTTGAGGAGAATTCAGATTAGAAAGCCACGGAAATCATTGGCCAGCTGCCTGATGATGCAATCAACACAAATGAAGAAGATACGTACCAAATCCAGCCAGATATGGAAGATACTTCTACCAGTTCCAGATCAGAACAGATTATCTCAGTTAGGAGATCTACCAGAATAAGAAATGCCCCTGGATCCTGGTGGCAGACATCCAATGATCATGAAGAAGCTTATCTTGCCCTATGTGCCAAACCTCAGAATCTGGAACAGGCAATGCAAGGTCCAGATGCTACTAAGTGGCAACAAGCCATGCAGGAGGAGTACCAATCACTGATCAAGGCAAAAACGTGGGAACTGGTAGATTTACCAAATGGGAGAAAGCTAATAGGATGTAGATGGGTCTACAAGATCAAGATAACCTCAAATGGTGCCGTTGATAAATACAAGGCTAGATTGGTAGCTAAAGGCTATTCCCAGATCCAGGGACTAGACTTTAAGGAAACATTTGCTCTGGTTGCCAAGTTTAACTCTATTGGGACAGTTCTAGCCCTGGCAGCTGTACACAGTCTAGATCTACACCAAATGGACGTCAAAACAGCCTTTCTAAATGGGGATTTGCAAGAAACTATATATATGGAGCAACCAGAAGGTTTTACCGATCCAAAAGGCCCCCATAAGGTGTGCAAACTTAGAAAATTGTTGTATGGGCTTAAGCAGGCACCCAGAGCATGGTATAACAAGATTGACACATATCTAGAGGAAATTGGGTTCTCTTGTAGAACTGCAGATCACAGTATATATGTGAAACAGCTCACAAAGGGTGTAATCATCCTAGTTCTTTATGTGGACAACCTAATTATAGCTACAAGTGATCAAGAGGCACTTAAACAGACAAAATCAGATCTCTTCAGCAAGTTTGAGATGAAAGATCTTGGAAAATTGAGCTATTTTCTTGGAATTGAGGTCAAATTTGACATACCTACGCAGATAATTGTGCTGAATCAGTCTAAGTACATCAGGGACATTCTTAGATGCTTCAAAATGGAAAATTGCAAACCTGCAGCAACCCCTATGGACAATAACCTGAAAATAAGCAAATCTCAGCCAGTTATAGATGAAAACGGCTCAAATATGGACCAAAACTTTCCCTATCAATCAATGGTTGGTAGCCTAATGTACTTGATGGTGTCTACACATCCAGATATTGCAGTAGCAGTTGGAATAGTCAGTCAATTCATGCAGAATTATGGATCAGACCAAATTGCAGCAGTTAATTGGATTTTCAGATATCTACAAAGTACCATAAATATGGTACCAGAATACTCTGGAGCAGCTAATAGGCAAAAACTGATGGTTATAGTGTTTCATATTAGGGTAGGGATCTGATTGACAGACACTCTACCACAGGCTATGTATTTCTTAATGCTGGTGCAGCTATTACTTTGAATTGCAAGAAACAACCAACTGTGGCACTATCTACAACTGAAGCCAAATATATGGCTGCATGTCAAGCAACTAAGGAGGCTATATGGCTACAAAAATTATTCAAAGACTTAGGTTTTAATTCAGGTGAACCAACATGTATTTACAAGGATAATCAAAGTTGTATTTCATTAGCTAGAAATCCTACTAATCATGCCAGAACTAAGCACATTGATACAAAGCATCACTTTGTGAGGGAAGCTGTAGAAAATAACTTAGTGGAGCTGGTTTACTGCCCAACTGACAAAATGATGGCAGACATATTGACAAAACCACTAGCTAGGCCACAGCTTGAGATCCTTAGAGAGAAATTGGGATATAGAAATTATTTAGTTGAGGGGGAGTGTTTTAAATATTGGACTATTTTGTATCATTCAGCAGCTAAAAATTTACTTAACAATTCTAGGCTAGTCTTGGTCACTGTAGGACTCATTTACTGCCTTAACTTTGCCACTTTCTCCAGATATATGATCTTATGATTATTCCCCTATAGTCAGGATCAAATTAGCACTATTACCAAACATTATGTACTAACCCTGAAACTGTTACAGAATGCTCCTGAATATTGAGAAACTCTCCCTACTTAGTGCTGCAGCTGTATTTCTTCTACAAAGGTATAAATACCGAGCTTCTTTATGAATAAACAACAGTTCAACTATTATCACTAATTCTTGATAAGTTCCTTGTATCCAAATCACTTCTTAAATTGCAACAGGTTATGAGCCCTGATTGCCTTAATCTATTCTAAAGATGACTTCTACCAGCAAACAAAGCAATACCAACATCTTCCCTGTAAAGGAGAGGTTTGATGGGAAGAACTACAGACTTTGGAGAATCAAGATGCAGATACACCTTGAGGAAAGAAAGCATTGGAACATAGTAGGATCAAAGTGCTTAGGCAATCAAACAAGTTCTAATATTGGACATGTGCCAGCTTGTGAGTGTTCTGCATGACATGTTATTCTTACACAGACTGCTTTCAAAGTCTTGAGTTTTGTCCTTCAAAGTTGGAGATTCTTGATCTTTCATTTGTTCATTATGATAGCAAAAGGCAAAATCAAGAAATGGGTGCAATATTAATTTTGAGATATTGTAGCAATGCAACACTTTCTATTTTTATTAATCTTTCCTTACTTTGAGAATCTTTATAACTTTGGACCTGGAACTTCTTCAATCTGTTACCTGGTTGGGTAAGTGCAAGTGGTATACTATTGCTGCATTTGGCCTTGGTAGATAGACTTGTTCCACCATCCAATGCCAGGGTGCACAGTGCAATCTGAGGTTGTCAAGAAGAATTGGGCGCAATATTTTAGTAACCAATAGGCAGGATTTCTCTTGATCAATTTTGCACTATGTGGAAAATATTGCACACTATGGAAAATCTGACATGATGAGGTTAGTACAGATAAATGCGCCAACTTGTAATGTTTGCATCATGTGCACAATTGGATTCCACTATTGTTGTAGGTAAAATCTAATTTTGGAATATGTCTCTTTGATGCTAGTGGATATAAGTGTGTATTACAATACAAACTGCACTAATACTTACCATGTTGGCTACCATCACTGCAATTGGATGGTATGTCATTAAGTTGATTGACCTAAGAGTATCTTGAGGCTGTGAGCCCTCAATGGGCTCATTGACCAATACACCAACAACCTGATTCACCATCAAATATCCCATTTTGCCTATTGAACAAGTAAATCCCTGATCTTAGTGGTTGGACAAGGTGTTGTAGCAAGCATGCAACCAATTGCGTAGGTGCAAATCCGATCCAATAGCTGCACTAGTGTCACAAACTATGTATATATGCAGAGTGTGTATTAACAAGGGCTCTGTTTTAGATGTGAGGCAACCTTGATGTTACTTGGATCAAAAATTTGGTGACTGTCAATTTACAAAGGCTTCATTTGGATTGTAAAAAGAAGTTTTATGTGGTTCATGACAAATGGTTGCAATTCAATGCAATTGCATGAACCTATCTTAGGTTTTTTTCTCACAAGGCCTACTGCTGAAGCATTTGGAAGTGATTCACTTTGCAAACCTGAACCACTTTCTTTTGAATATCATTGTGGCTATTTGTGTACTTGTAGTCAGTATTTTGCCTGCTATTTGATGAGTATAATGCTGGAGCTTGGCCATGCTGAATTGCTCCAGGTGACTTGGTGGAACCAGCCTGAAGTGCCACATACTGATGTGCTCTTTTACTTGCCAATGGCTCTTGTACTGGAGGCACTTCATGGGGGTCATTGTTAGTCAGTTCACCAGAAGTAACTTGCTAATGATTCAGTGTAGCAGTATGTGCAAGCAAAACTTGATGCTTTGGCATAGCCTTTGTCTGAGTTCAATATGATGCTATATGCTTAGACCACTTGGACCACTCCAATAGGCTAGTGGCTAAATGAGCAGCTTTGCAAGTTCTGGTAGTTTTACTCTGAAGCATACATGTTAATCTGATGCATGTTGACTTGATGCAGGGTGCCTTTGTGAAGGGTGTTGGCATTGATTGAACTGACATGCACTGTCTTGCCAGCATTACAAGGTATTGTAAGGAATCCAACAAGGTGTGCTGGCACAATCTAGATGAAGTTGCTTGCAGTCTGTAGTCTTCCACTTGAAGCTCACATTCTAATTCCTCAAGGTATTCACTTACCCTCTCTCTGCTACCTTTGAAATGTTGCCATGATGAGTCCTGCTTGTATAGCTCTTAGAAGCCACTTGGCTCTACTAATAAATGAGGTAGTACAAGAATTATCAAGGCAAAGACTCATTTAAACACTCTTTGGTTCCCAAAGATGAGACCCAAACAGATATGTCTGACCCTCACTATAAAAAATGCAAGCAAAATTGTTCTTGTGCTGCTTCCTCATCAAATCCCCCACTAGAAGATCATTTTTGATTTCAATACTTATCATGTAATATATTGTCTTACATACATCTGCTGGCATTCTAATGTAGGACTCATGCCACAGCTCTCTACCAAAACTCAACCATCTCTTTTGACACTCTGAGGTATCAAGTTCTGCTGGATTATTAGCACTTGGGCCCAACTAAAGTAATATGGCAAGAATTCAAATGCATCCAATATAGACTTTTCTGGTCTGGATGATGCTTGCAAGCTGGGGGATGGGTTTTCCCTATGAAAAATAATTTGGTCCTGCTGGAGTGGGGTGACAGTGACACCCACTGACAGATGTGCTCATTCCCTTATTTTCTACTTTGCTATATCTCTACTACACTTATTTTAATTTTATCCCATTTGTCTTACCCAATCAGTACTATCCCATAAGCTGGTTGACTATCACACCTGCTTACCTTATTGCATAAGTCACCCCTCACTTTATGTAAGATTACTAGCTATAAGTGCTTCTATATTAGGCAAGTACCCACGCCAGTACCTGCAACACATGATCAACCCATTTCACCATCCCTACCATTTCTGTACAATATATGGTATCCCTATGTTACACAGGTTTCAGAATACTGATTCCTGATTGGTTGGATTCTGATGTTACTAAGATTTCTACCTGACTACTGCAACCTTCTGGAACACCATGATTAGTAGTTGCATTGCCAGTGAGAAAAGTATCTAAGGGGGCAATCCCTCAACAATAAATCATCATCCCTTTTATCAATATACCAACTTGTTGATTAGTGTGATCACTGCTACCTGCTGCTACCTGAACTTCCAACCCCAGACCACAGGACACTCCCAGGAAACTGTGCTGACAGCCAACTGACCTTGGAGGCACTACTTGTGAGGAATACTTAGAGTAGGTATCTTTTATTATATTTGATTCTTTCCCAAGTTTGTTTGTGTACAGGCAAAGATACTTTTCTGTCTTTGGAACTATTGACCACAGCTGCATTCTTATCAAGTCCCTGCCGGTGGAGTTTACAGTTGCTTTGACTTTGGAAGCTTTAGTACATTATCATCTCAAAGGACACTGAACCCAGCACATACTTTTGTTAAGACACCAACTAAGTTGGGGATTGTAGCTCAGTAGTTTTCCCTTGACAAGCTTGTGGCTTTATTCCCCTTCACATTAGATTAGAGACAGTACCCAAGTATTCCTAGCAAGCTTTTGCCAGAGGTTATTGCACCCAGTGAGCACCCCACACACAAAACACTTGGGAAGTGTTAGACGTATTTCTCCCTTGGACCTATACACCACCACATGTTTGGCACCCAACATGGGGGGTTCATACAAGGTCCCTAGGACCCAAGAAGATTTACCTGAAGATTTCAGCTGTTATCCACTTATTGAAACAAGACTACCAGTATTATCAAGATTACAACACCAAACTACCTGCCCAAAATGAATTCTATGCCATTACCACTCTCACATGGAGCCCCACAGTTTGATGGAAGGAATGTGGAAAGCTTCATATTCAAATGGGAGAAGCTCTGCATGATGTGCAGACTATCTAAATAAGAAATGGCTGAAGACTTCCCCTACTACTGCACCAATGATATTACCACTAAGCTTCTCAGACAAGGAGACATTCTCACTGACTGGGCCTTAATGAAGACATACCTACAGACCATGTATGGTAGACCCCAGATATACTATGGAATTGAAGACCTCAGACACTTTGGAAGGACTGGACTCTCCAAGCTACCACTTGATGAGTTCACTCAACAGTATGAACATATGGCCAAGCCACTCCTAGAGTCCCGGGCTATAACTGAGTTTACCATGACACTTTACCTTGCACAAGGGCTTCCCCAGGACTTGGCAAGGAAGGTTGACTTACATGCAGCCAAGAATGACAAGTCTGGCATTCCTTGCTTTGCAGAGATGAAACATGTTCTCCCAGAGGCAAAGCAAACTTCCACCTTTATGAGACTTTTGACATCTGATCTGCCAGACCAGTCAACCAAGAAGCCAAGAAGTGCTGTTGCTGACAATCAGACCTACACTACTGACAGAATTGGCCAACTTGCTGAACAGCTACAAAAGCTAGCCCTCAAGATTAATGGCTCAGCTGAGGTTGCTACTGAGGGCCAAAGACCTTTGCCCAGACACTGCATCTGGTGTGACTCTACTCAACATGCCAGACAAGATTGCTCAAAGCTTAGTCAGCTACTCAGAGAAGAAGCAGTACAGTTTGATGCTGATGGAATGCTTGCTGACAAGGAAGGTAGAAGGATACCCATCAATTTCCAAAGAGGAGGGATGAGAGCTCTTTTCCAGAAATCTGACTCAGCAACCAGAAAGATTACTGATGATGCCCCTATTGGGACTCATGCAGTGAATCCAAGCAGCCCTGACAGCAGACAATACAAAGTTGATGCCTTTGCTACCAAAGGACACCTCCCTAAAGAACCTGCCAAACCTATCCTTAGAAGACCACAATTTGAGGGACCTGAAGTTGTTATTGACAAGAGGCCTAGTATGCTGCCCACCCAAGATCCATTGCCTCACTTTCAGATGACCTCAAAGATAGCAAGCTACTCAAGCCCTCAACTGATTACTGAGAAGCTGCTGAAGCAGAACCTCACTTTGCTGGTTGGAGAAATCATGAGTCTATCCCCATCTGTTAGGATGACCTTTGATGAGCATCTTAGAACAAGACAACAAGCTGTTGAACATATGAACACCCATATAACTCAGACAATCCATGGAGATCACCAAAAGGATGACAACACTACTGAATATAAGACCTTGTACTCAGTTGCAACTGCTGTGGTGAAAGGGTATATATATGATGACCCTGTTGACTGCCATATTGACAGTGGCTCAGAGATTTGTGTTATGCCACTAGACTTCTGGAATACACTAAGAAGCAAGGAGCTACTGCCTGTTGATAGAGATATTGGATGGAACATGGCTGATGCATACTCAGGATCTAGTCCACTCTATGGTGTAGTGCACAAGTTCCCTATTGAGGTCCAAGGAATCAGGGTCTGGCTTCCCCTCTTCATCTGCCAGAAGGCAAACTTTGACCTTCTGCTAGGTACACCATGGGAAACCAGTAATAAGGCTACAGCTACCAACTATTCTGATGGGTCAGTATGGTACACCATACAAGGATCCAACCCAGGACTATAGTCAACCTTCTGTGGTGTAACACCCAACAATAAGAGGACACATACTGCTTGCCAGAGGACACATGTTGTTATGGAAGAAGATGAGGAGCCTGACAATATACACCCCCACATTTGGAGCTGCTCATTAGGTATACAGGAGCAGACTGTTATGGTTTGGACAAAATGCAAGACAGTAGAACAGAAGATTAGACCATCACTTACACCTTTGACTGATGGATCTCAACCTGCTGATTACATTAAACCACCAGAAGAAACGCCAGAAGATATACAACTTACACCTGAGAGACTTAAGAGGTTATCATTGGTGATGGAAACCTTACACCAGAGGAGATACTGTTATTTGAAGAAACCTTGAAAAGGCATGATAAGGTTTTCTCATATAATGACAAGGAGATGGGGCTCTTAAAGACATTGGTCAAAAAACCCATCAAGATTCATACAGTGCCCCACACACCCTGGTCATTTAAGCCTTACCTACTGCCCAGAGGACTCCAAGCTGATGGGCATGACCTACTTAAGAAGAAGATAGAAGCTGGTATCCTAGAACCTTGCCATGGACCCTATGCTAACAGATGGTTTGTGACCAAAAAGAAGAATGGAAAACTCCAATTCATTCAAGACATGCAACTTGCAAATGCTGTCACTACCAAAGATGCTGCTATACCTCCACCCATTGATGACTTTGCAGAAAGCTTTAGTGGCCACTCCATCTACTCAACATACAATCTCAACTAAGGATATGACCAGATTCCCCTTGATGAGACATCAAGAGATATGTTTGCACTACAGACACTGTTTGGACTTTTTAGAATGACAAGACTCAGTCAAGGGGCTACAAACTCCATGGCTCAGCTCCAGAGATGCATGGTGAATGTGCTGTATCAGTTTATACCTGGGAGACTTGCTGTCTTTGTTGATGACATAGCATCAAAGGACCAAAAATCCAAGATACTACTGAAGTTATGCCTGGAGTAAGAAAGTTTGTCTATGATCATATTTCAGACAATGATGCCATATTAGGAGCCATTGAGGATGCTGGACTCACCATCAGTGGAGAGAAAAGTAGCTTTGGTGTATCAGAGATATCCCACATATGGCTTGAATCAAAAAAATATGGCCTCCTGCTTATTAACCTCTACAAATGTGTACTTTACGGCTTTTTAGTGTGATATATGCAAAGTTGCAACATACCTTGTATTGCTGTTAACATATACATCTTGCAAACATTTGCTTGGGTGCCACTGTTGCAATTTAAGAAGTAATTTGGATATAAGGAACTTAGTAGTTGAACTGATGTTTATTTATAAGGAGGATCAGTATTTATACCTTTATAAAAGTAATACAGCTGTAACACCAAGTAAAGATGGTTTCTTGACATTCAGCAGCATTCTGTAACAGTTTTAGGGTTAGTACAGAGTTCTTGGTAAAAAGTGTTAATTTAATCTTCAGTATGGGGAAATAATGATTGGATCATAGATGCTAAGAAACTGGCAAAGTTGGGGCTGCAAATAAGTCCTAAAGTGACCTAGACTAGTCTACAATTGTTAAGTAAATTTTTAGCTGCTAATTGATACCAAATAGCTTGATATTTCAACAGCCATCACTTATGCCATGAATACCTCCTGAATATCTGCAACAAACTTGTTGGTTCTTAGCCAATATATTCCTTCTCTCTGCTAGATTCTGGTCCCCCTTATAGGTGCACTCTGGCTCTTGTTTGCATGAATTCCAAATTGAATGATGTGGAAGTTGACTTGTGACCAGGAGAAATCTGGCATACCTTGGTAGAGTTTTCCTTATAAAAGTTAGTTGCTTATTGCACTTAACCCAACTCTGCATTACCTAACTGATTACCCACTCATTGGGGCTGCTTAGCTTCTCAATGCTATAGGCATGGTTGTCTCCATGTGCACATTTGTCCCCAGTATTTTCCAATTCTTTCGGGCTGTTCTCCATGTGCCAACTCATCACATCCATGACAGATTTGAAGGTATTATTCTTGATGAGATTGAGATATGGTGATACCTGAAACTTGACTCATCTTTCTATCTGTCCACACATCTGCTTCATTGAAAACTCCCAAAAGGTGAAGCAAGGCCCAATAGTCTCCACATACTGTGCAAGATAGTTTGGAGAATGGATACAGTAGCAGCAGAGATCTACATATTCAGTTCTTTGTTTGTAGCAGAGCTGCTCAAATCCCATCAGAAACTCCTTGCCCAAGGGCTGTAGAAGCGTCAAGTTGACATAGGTGATCTGCTTCTGGATCAATATTCCTACAATGTCTTCATATGACTCCCAATGCTCCCAATGTACACTTGGTAGGAATGGCTTCAGAACATCACTTGAATGAATACATATCAGACTTGTTCCGTTGGATAGTGCCACATTGAGCCATGAGTGCCAAATGATGCCATAGTGTGGCAGAGAGGCCAAGTGAACCTATACTTGGCCACAGAGTGTGAAACAGAGCTCTGCTTCTTCATGCAAAGCAGCCCCTGTGTTTCACCTATGATGTAGAAGAAAATCTTTTTTTTGATGTTTTTTTGTGGATCAATGTTGTGCAGAATCTGTAAGAGCACAGAAGAGCTGAAGACATGCATCAGGTACGCAATACCCAAGGCACTCTGAATCTAGCTCCTGTGGCTTGTAGCATGTCACAAAAATGCATGGCACTATCTTGGTCCACTGGTACTATCGGGCACTATATCCAATTATTAGCCCTAAAGTAAGATCTATACAAAGCAATTATAGTGCCAGATAGTACCAGTGGACCAAGATAGTGCCATGCATTTTTGTGACATGCTACAAGCCACAGGAGCTAGATTCAGAGTGCCATGGGTATTGAGTACCTGATGCATGTCTTCAATCCTTTTGTGCTCTTACACATCCTGCACAACATTGACCTAAAAAAAAGGTGAAAATATGGATTTTCTCCAACACAATGAGTGAAACACAGGGGCAGCTTTGCATGAAGATGCAGAGCTCTGTTTCACACTCTGTGGCCAAGTATAGGCTCATTTGGCCTCCTTGGCACACTATGGCATCATTTGGCACTCATGGCTCAATGTGGCACTATCCAACGCAACAAGTCTATCTAGTTCATCCAGTCTTTGCATTTGTAGTCCCACATATGTGTATCAATATTAATTGGTGACCGTGAATCAGTACCCTGAGACCTATGCAACATAGGGATACCATACATGGCATAGAAATGGTAGGGAAAGTAATATGGATTGGTCATGTGTCATGGGTACTAGCACAGGTACTTGCTTAATATAGAAGCACTTATAGCAAGTAATCTTACATAATGAGGGGGATTGCTTATACAATAAGGTAAGCAGGTGAGAAAGTCAGCTAGCTTATGGGATAGTACTGATCAAGTTAGACAAATGGGATAAAACTAATATAAAGGCATTAGAAAAATAGGGAAGTAGAAAATATGTGAGTAAGTACATCTGCCAGTGGGTATCACTGTAACCCCACTATACCGGAAGTCTCTAAGAGGTAGAGAACACTCAACCAATTAGAATGAGTATTATAAAACCTGTGTAACATAGGGGTACCTTATATGATATGGAAATAGTGAGGATAGTGACACAGTTTGGTCATGTGTTATGGGCACTAGTAAGGGTACCTGCCTAATACAGAAGGACTTACATCAGGTGATCTTACATAAAGTGAGAGATAACTTATGCAATAAGGTAAGCAGGTGTGAAAGTCAGCCAGCTTATGAGATAGTACCAATCAAGTAAGACCAATGGGATAAAACCAAAATCAGGGTAGTAGACAAATAGGGAAGTAGAAAATATGGGAATAAGCACATCTGTCAATGGGTGTCACTATGACACCACTACACCGTAGGATTCTAGTGGCAGTTTACCATGCCATCAAATGGACAGTAGCTAGAGCTGTACCAGTAGCCAGTGATTAAGAAGTTGCAAGTTTCATGTACCATAAGATCCTGAAGAGGTTTGGATGCCTTGTAGATATCCTATCCAACAGAGGAGCAAACTTTATGGCATAAACATTGGAAGCTTACCTGGAAATGCAACATATCAAACACTTAAAAGCCTCAGTATATCACCCTAGAACTGGTGGAGCCACTCAGTGGCTTATTGGATTATTTGGAAAAATGGCCATCAATTATGCAAATGGAGCTGTTAGTGGATAGGATGTGTGGTAATGGAAGGTATTCCATTACTACAACATCTCTAAACCAATATTGCACTCATTTCTTTATCTTGCTTTTTGCTATTGTAACACACAAGTGAAAGATCAAGAATTTCCAACTTTGAAGAACAAATGCTCCAGACCCTGACAAGCAATCCACCCAAGAATATTATGTCATACAGAACATGTAGTAGCCAACACATGTTTCATATTGCAGCTTGTTTGAATCAGTACTTAAGGAGTTATGACCAAAAGAGTCCAATTATTATATATACCATGCCTTATTGCTAGGTTTACTATAATGACTTTGATCACGTGTAACTTTTGAACCAGCCAATCAAGTCACGTGAAATTCTCACAGGTGCTGCGCCTATGTCCAATCTGTGCCACTATGCAATTTTAGCTTTGTATCACATGCATTGCTTGTGCAATTGCCCAAAAACTTTGATCCTTCAAAATTTTCATATATATGACTTCCCTAGCTGTAAAATAAAAGAGAGCCTCTCTTTCCAGAATCTCCACACTACAATTACAAGTTTAAAGGTTATAAGACTTCCCTTGCATCACTTGCACTGTTGAGTATTCAGACTTTGATTGGTACTACATCAGTAAAGAGACTGCAAAGCTCACAAGATTCCAATCTAAGTTCTACAAGAAACTACTACATTTCTGTTGGAAAAGTCCCCTCTAAGAAACCCCTTTACTCTAAAGACACCCCTTCAGATACCCCTTTAAGTCTAAAGACTCCTTCAGAGACACCTCTAAGAAGCCCCTTTACTCTAGAGAAGCCCCTTTACTTTAAAGACACCTCTTCAGACACCCCTTTAGGTCTAAGACCGCTTTAGAGACTTCTACAACACACCCCTTTAGGTTAAAGGGGAGTTCAGAGTTTCCATATTAGGAAATATCTTCTCAGAAAGGAAAGTGACTTCCAAATAAGGAAAAGTTACTATAAAAGTAAATAAGCCGATTAGTCAACAGAAGGTCAGAACACTGCTGTAGAAGTGATAAACACTGCCTACAGTATATTTTGAGCCTAAGATTCAGGAAATTAGTGAAAGATATATCTTCAATCACTATATCAAACTCCCAATAAACTATTTCAGTATTAGCATACTGGAAGTTGTTGTATATTGTTGATTAGCCTCTACATTGTAGAACAAGCCCCACACTGATCATAATACAACACAACAGATGCACATATCAACCAAGTAACTGGAACAACAATATAAATAGGGTTTACCAAACCTTTTGGTTTAGTGTGTGTTTCAACATAATTTAGATTCTGTCTCAGCAAAAATAAAAATCCAACAATTCCGTTCTAATTTCTATCCAAGCCTAGTATATCTAGCACTCCAAAGAACACCAAGCCTAGCCTGCCTAGCAAACAAATATCATTGTCTATATAGCCAACCCAGCTATATCCAAGACCAATATTAGATCAGAATCTTTCTGCTAATATATCCGCCACTCTCTGACAATTCTAAGATTCTGCACTTAATTGTCCCTTTGGTTCAGTTAAACCATTCAAGAGTTTTATTACACTTTCTCTTGGATACAACATTTTTTTTGTTGAATTCCATTACATTCAGCCAATTAGAAGATGTCTGCAGCAGCAAGCAATCCAAACCTTTCCATGTTAGAAGAAGCCAGAAGAAATCAGGAAGAACTTACTGAACAGCTTGAAAACATCATGCTTGAAAGAAACACCATGCTGCTTGAGCACTCAAAGCTTGCCAAAACAAGATCTGATAATCACCTTAGAGATGAACTCCTTGAAGTTATATCCGGTTACCAAGATGAAATTGGATTAATTAAGGAAGCACTGGAGAATATTGCCATAGTAATTGACAGCATTAAAAATCCACCAAGCCTTGCTCTGCATAAGCCACCAAGAAGTCATGCCTTTGAATCCTCCAGATCTACATCTTCTTCTAGACCTGCCCTGGTGGTTGCCCCAAGATCCTTGCCTGTTTATGCTGAAGGCACCAATGCCATCAAGAATCCAACTGAGTTTCTTTACAAGTTTAGTCAAGTCTTAGCTGCACACAAGCTAGACCCTGCCACCAACTGGGCTAGACTTCTGCCTCTCTGTCTCACAATGCAAGATGCTGACTGGGTTGAAGTGAGCATTCCTTCCAATAGTAAGTGGAAAATTGCCCAAAACCTCTTTTGCAGCCATTTTGACAATCCTCTCAAGAAAGCACATCTGTACCGCAACTTATTGAAAACTAAAATGCAAAAAGGTGAATATGTGCAACACTTCTGAGATAGATTCCAAAGACAAATGAGATTAGCTGGAGTTAGTGATGATAATCCATTGCTTACTGCTCATTTTCTTTTGAACTTTTCACACCAGCTACAGAGCAATATTGCTATTGTCAAAGTAAGCAACCCTGCACATACCTATGACCAGATCTCAGAGATATGTACACTGGCAATCACCTTGACTGCAGCTGTTAGCCTGACTTCAGGCAACTCAACCCAAGATCCCACAACAGCCGGAAAAGAGACCAGTCATGTGACCAAGAAGCAGTCAACCGCTACCAAGCACTGTGAGCTTCATGGAAAATGCTATCATTCTACTAGTGAATGCAAAGGCATCACCAAGCAGTCAAACAAGTCAGGAAACACCTCAGAAAAGCAGCAAAACACCAAAACTGATAATCCATATGCTGATGACAAGTGCTTTATATGTGGAAATATGGGACATAGATCACCTGCCTGTCCTGAGAAGAACTCCACACCATCAGCCAAAATTACCCAGATCCTTGATGACCATTGAGCCAGTGATACAATGGGGTATGAAGAAGCATATGAAGAACTTACAGTTCAAGATTATCACAACCTCTTTGAGTTTCCAGCTAAAATTGCAACTGTTCAAGAAAAGAAGCAACCAATCACACAGCTCAAAGCCATAGAAGTGCCACTCACCCTCAATGGCCAATCATACGTAGCACTACTGGATAATGGATCATCCAACTCTATTGTATCACCCAATGTAATCAGAGAACTCAATTTGGAGATAGAAAAACAACCAGGAAAAATCATTCTTGCAGCTAAGGATCTCTCAGCCCCAAGAATTGGCATTACCAACCCAATCAACATACATTATGGCTCAGTAACCATAATCCATCAGATGGAAGTTATTGACATACCAGATGGACCTCAGGTAGTCATTGGTCTGGACACCTTCACCAAACTTGGCTTTTGCATAGGCGGACTACCAGTTTCCTATCCAGGAATCACTAAATCTCAGCCGCTCATAATGGATCAAATCCCAGAGATTATCTCATCCCAACTGGAAGAAGAAAAGTTAACCCCAACTTTTCAAGAATATTCTCAATCAGTCAAATTGGATATTCAGCTGGCCATAGAGAGAAATCAGGCCATTCCAAGGAACAGCTTCTGCACCATCCCAGAATCCATTGTTACACTAGAGACCCAACCTGGTGAGTCAACATGGAGGAGGCAATGCCCAATTCCACATTCATGTCAACACTTAGTTGATGAGATAGTCCAAAAATGGGCTGACAATGGAATTATCACTCAAGCCCCTGTCAACACAACATTCAACAGCCCTTTGACACTTGCACCAAAGAAAGATGCTGATGGAAATTTAACCCTGAAGAGACCCTGTTTGGACCCCAGACCTCTGAACAAGCTTCTCCAAGATGACAAGTTTCCAATTCCAAGAATCCAAGATATCTTTTCCGCACTATCAGGAGCAAAAGTATTCTCCAAGTTGGACTTAAAGGATGCATATCACCAATTCCAGATCCATCCTGATCATCAGCATAAGACTGCCTTTACTTGGAATAATATGCAATGGATGTTTCAGGGAGCTCCCTTTGGCCTAAAGACACTTACCAGCAAGTTTCAGAGAGTAATGACTATAATACTCAAGAATGCACCATACGCATTGGTATTTGATGATGATGTCATCATCTTTTCCACTAACCATGATGATCATGCAACCCATGTCACTGATGTAATCAACAGACTGGCAACTGCTGGACTGACTCTCAATGCTGAAAAGTGCAGTTTTGCCCGCCTCAAAATCAATCTGCTTGGATTTATAGTTACACCAGCTGGCCACCAATTAGATCCTTTCAAACTGGGCAATATCCCAGAATGGCCAAAACCCACTAGTGCCAAGCAACTTCAACATTATCTTGGAGTATTCAACTATTTCAGGGAACACATACCACTCATGTCCTCATTGAGTGCCCATTTAGATGCATTACGCCATAGCCCTGATCTCACCTCAGCCTGGAACAAGACTCATGACCAAGCCTTTCAGTCACTCTGCCAACTGCTTCCACAAGCACCCACCTTATCCTACCCAGACTTTACTAAGCCCTTTGTTGTTGCTACGGATGCATCTAATGTTGGGTTAGGGGCAGTCCTCTATCAAGATGAAGACCAAAATCCGCCTCACTGGATCTCTTTCCAAGCCAGGTCCCTACAACCTGCTGAGAGAAACTATTCTGCTACCAAGAAGGAGCTACTTGCCATAGTCTTTGCCTTGAAGAAGTTTCATCAGTATCTATGGGGTAATCCTTTTACCTTGTATACTGACCACCAAGCCCTTGTCTATATCCACACTCAGAAGACTCTGACTCCAATGCTCACCAACTGGCTTGATACTCTACTTGATTATGAATATACAGTTATTCATTGCCCAGGAATCCTCAACATCCTTCTTGACCACCTGTCAAGACTTTTTCCAACTTCACCTTGGGAGGGACATGTGATTACTGATGTAATCAGTAAACTCTCTACAACTTCCAAAACAATTCCTCAACTGGATTCAGCAACTTGGAAAATCCCACCTGAAGAACAAAGGAAAACATTAATACAGAGGAGTCATTTACTTGGCCACTTTGGAGCTGACACACTTATGAAGAAGCTACACTCTGATGGATATCACTGGACAAATATCAAAGTTGACTGCTTAGAATTTGTCAAGTCATGCAGAGAATGTCAACTTTAGAATATCAGCCACCATGAATTTCACCATTTGAGCCCCATCCATGCAAGCCTTCCTATGGATCATATTGCAATTGATCTAGCTGGACCTTTCACCACTAGTGATGATGGTAATCACTACCTCTTTGTAATTGTGGATGTCTGCACATGTTTTGTCTTCCTCATAGCTATCCCAGACAAGTATGCTGCCACTATTGCACAAGTGCTATTCAAGCACTTCTGCCTTTTTAGATTCCCTAAGGTCATTCAATCAGATAATGGAACAGAATATGTGAATCACGTGATCAAAGCCCTTTGCCAGAATAGCGCCATTGATCACCGTCTGATCACTCCATATTATCCCAAAGCTAATGGACTGGCTGAAAGACATGTTCAGACCTCAGTGAACATCATCAGGAAATCTATCAAAGGTATCAAGAAGAATTGGGACAAGTACATTCCGACTGTACAGTATGCTATCAACACCAAAATTGCCGCTCTACATGGATCAACACCATGATCCTTGATGTTTGGAAGAAGATACAACCACTTTGGAGACTACCAGAGTACAGAGTTAGCAAGTTTGTATACAGATAAGCTAAAGAACCGGCTTGAGTACCTTACCAACATTGGCTACACTGCTATCAGTGCCAGAAGTAAGGCCTCTCAGCAAAAGATGACTTCAACGTGCACCTCAAGACACAGGAACAGCAGCTTCCCAGATGGGTCATATGTCATGACACTAGATCCAATCCGGCAATCCAAGCTTGACCCCAAGTATGAAGGACCATTCAAGGTTGTCAGACGCACTACTAGAGGATCTTATGTACTTCAGGATAACACTGGGGCACTGCTACCCAAAAACTTTCCACCTTCTTCACTCAAACTTATTTCTCAAGACCCAGTAACTTTGGAATCCTATGAAGTTGAAGCTATTGTGGACCATGATGGAGAAGAACCAAATCGCTTTTATTTAGTCAAGTGGAAAGGCTATGATGCCAAACACAACACCTGGGAACCTTACACCAACTTTGATGGTGTTGCCATTATTGAACAGTATTGGAGCCGCAGAGGAACCCAGAAGGAATCAAAAAACTCCTCTTCTGGAAGGAAGTGATGTTGTGCATCAACATTTAAAACTTAGCCAATTTTACTCCGTTTGGATATCTAGTACCCTAACTGATTTTCCCTAACCCAAACATAACAAATCCCAGTTACAGTTTATTTTATCCCACCTCAGAATCTATTTTTAGCTATCACACCTGATCTATTTTCAAATGGTCATTACGTTATCAACCTATCTGCCAAGCCTTCCCAGGTGATTAGTCATCTGAGATCTATCCAACCACTGTGCAGTTGCCAAGACATCAGTTGATTGATGATGTAATTTTCATTTATCTTATGCACCTATGAACACCCAAATTGATTTCAATCCATCCAGTCCCTTGGCACTTACTAATTCAACTTGATCAGAAAAGTATAAATAAGGTTTACTGAAACTTTTGGTTTAGTGTGTGTCTTGACAAAATTAAGATTCTGTCTCAGCAAAAATAAGAATCCAACAATTCCGTTCTAGTTTCTATCCAAGCCTAGTATATCTAGCACTCCAAAGAACACCAAGCCTAGCCTGCCTAGCAAACAAATATCATTGTCTTTATAGCCAACCCAGCTATATCCAAGACCAATATTAGATCAGAATCTTTCTGCTAATATATCCGCCACTCTCTGACAATTCTAAGATTCTGCACTTAATTGTCCCTTTGGCTCAGTTAAACCATTCAAGAGTTTTATTACACTTTCTCTTGGATACAACAGTTAGTGCTGTAGCAATAATAGCATGACATTGTGGTGGTCTTCATGCACTCTACAACAGTGTTGAATGGATCCAACCAACCAGTACATCCAATTGCCTTTTATGGCAAAGAACTTGATGACGTTTTGACAGCCTCATTGCAAGTCTTGGATGGCATTGTTATGGCAGTATTGTGGCCTACAGCCTGTTCTGTAAAATGCTACCAAACCAATTTTCTAAATGGTATTTCCTTTTTCTACCTCTCCTTGTGCAACTCATATATTCCACCATATAACAACCCCTCTGTATTTGCTTATCTGCTACTACCTTGGGTATTTCACAAATAGTTTGAATCAAAACACTATGGCCTGTGGCTTACTAAGCTCTACAAATGTGCACAACTGCTGCAATTGACATACTAATATCACCTCAACTATTCAGCTTATTAGTGCAATACTTGCAAAGTGGCCATATACCATATACTGCTGGTAAAATATACATCATGCAAAGATATGCTTTGTTGCCAACACCTCTGCCATGAATACCTCCTGAATATCCGCAAAGATATTTTGGTATTTGGCCAATATATTCCTTCTCCTTGCTGGATTCTACTCTCCTTATAGGTGCGCTCTGGCTCTTGTTTGTGTGAATTCCAAATTGAATGGTGTGGAAGTTGGCTTATGACCAAGAGAAACCTGGCATACTTTGGTAGAGCTTCACTAATAAAAATTAGTTGCATGTTGCACCCAGCCAAACTTTGCATTACTTGACTGATTACCCACACATTGGGGCTGCTTAGCTTCTTAATGCCATAGGCATAGGTGTCACCATGTGCACATCTGTCCTCAGTGTTTTCTAACTCTTCCTGGCTGTCCTCCATGTGCCAACTCATCACATCCATGACAGACTGGAAGGTAATATTGGTGATGAGATTGGGAAATAGTAGTACCTGCAACTTCACTTGTCTCCCTATCTCCCCTTACATCTGCTGCATTGGAAACTCCCAAAGGTGAAGCAAGGCCCAAGATTCTCCACACACTAAGCAAAATGGAGTAGAAAATGGATGCAGTATTGGCAGAGATCTATGCATTGTGGGGGTGTAGAGGTACTCCTGGGAGAAGCTACATACCCCAAGGTGTGTGAGGTATCTGATGGGTGAAATAACCACTAGGTCTAAACTGCTGGTGTTGTTGTCAATAAGTCACAATGGTAAAGCTCCTGCCTCTCTAGCTTCCTATGCACTTCAAGTGCCTCAAAAGACTTCTGTGTGTCTTGTGCACTACCCTGGAAGGCTCCTTGATGGCAAGTCTGAGGTATAACTATCAAAGGTAGATGCAGTAATCAGCTGCTAATCAATAAAGGTGAAGTGTTACTTATAGATGGGATGATTTATGGATGAGGGATTGACTTCCCTTGAATACTTTTTGTAATTACCAAGTGACTACTTATGACAAGGTTCTAGAAAATTCCAGGCATCAGTGGATTTCTTGATGACATCACTATGAGTCAAAAATACTCTAAGAAGGTCCTGGAAGGTTCTAAAAGACACAGCACATGCCACAAATCAGGGATCAGAAGTCTGAAACCTGTGCAATAAAGAGATACTATATATGGTATCAAGATGGTAGGGATGGTAGCACAGACTTAGGTCAGGTTCCACAGGTGCTGACATGGGTACTTTCCTAATGTAGATGTGTATACTGATCACAAAGCTGAACAACATTAGGGATGATCAATGCTAATAATCAATCAGGGTAAACATCATATGGGGATAATACTAATAATGTGGGCAAAAAAAGAATGGGATAATAGTGATAAGATAAAATATGGATATGTACATCATAGTAGCTGTATAAATAAACTTGTCTGTGGGAAGTATGTTTACCATACCACAGCATTCAGCATTTTATTTGTAGTATAGCTGTTCAAATCCTGTTATAAACTCCTTGCACAATGGCTGTAGATGTGTTGCATTGACATTGGTGATCTGCTTCTGGATAAATATTACTACAATGTCCACATATGAGTCTCAATGCTTCCAATGTACTCTAGGTAGGAATGGCTTCATAACCCTGCTAGAGTAATCAGTATAGAGATATTGCCAAGAAGCAAATGCATTGCTCCCAGTGTAAAACTTTTGCTCCAGCAAATATGCAGTATCTTAAGTATCTCTGGTTTTCAATTGATTCCATATTCCAGCCAATGCCTTATAGCCTGCCTACTTTGCTGCAGTTGCATGCTGACTTGTGTATGTTCTCTCTGTAGGAAAATGATGTTCTTAGTGCTGGTATTTGAGTGATAATAATGTGTGTGAGTTATGGAGTAAATCCCCTGGATCTCACACATTTGACAGCAATACAATACATTGTGCAAAACCTGCTATCTCACTGATGGCTGGGGTATCCCCAATTCAGATGAAAATATGTGCTTTTACATGACAGCCATTTACTGTTATCCTGCTGGAAAGCATATAAAATTCTTCCAGCAGTGGATACTGGTAGCTATCCAGGTTGGACAGTGATTTAGGCCCAGATACCTGTGAGACTACCCTCCAATTATTGCTCTTATACTGTAAGATGGGCAGCAGATTCAGATTGATGAGATTCAGTGGCCAGCAGGATTTGCTGGTAGAGTACTTGTTTGATGCAAATCCATTAAGAGCCAAGGCAAGTGCATGGAAATACATACCTTCAAAGTAGCCCTTGCTTCTTAGCTATTTGTAATACTTGCCATTAACTATATTGGATATGTTTGTACTTGATTGATACTGAGTGCAGTACTATATCGCTTTGCAATATTTGTCAAATTGCATTAGCTTCCTCAGATGGGGTATTACCAGAATATATCCAGAGTGAGAACA
>MCFE01000365.1:0-87098 GCA_002104905.1 Basidiobolus meristosporus CBS 931.73 | reverse complement strand
GGCCAGACATTTGTCGTATAAATCGAATGGGATAACCGCTCCGGCAGAGCCCTCAGGAAGTTGATCAATGCCTCAGCCATTGAATAGATGCCACTGTTCCCTCCGGCGGTTCTGGTGCTGGTGCTTGAGTCATTCATCAGTATCTTGTGATCAAACTCCTCGCCGGTATCCAGACATTCTCTGATATAGGTCACCAGGTCATCGTCCCCCTTTTCCAAAAAGAGTTTTTCCTACAACACAGCGATGAATGCATGAACAAGGGCCGCTGCCAGACTCCCAGACTTACCGTGGTGGCCCCGTAGCGCGAGAGGAAATCGCACATCCTCCATATCTCCCATGGAATACTGCGCTCGAAATGCGCGGGAAGGGATTGGATCTCTTTTGGGTTTGCCTCCCTGATAGGCCCGGTCAGTTTGGCAAGATATCCGAGAGCAGTACCAAAGCAGGTGGGCTTGTACTCGCCGAACACATCCACGAAATAGGCCTTCTCGTTTCTGAGCGTTATCTTGATGATGGTCTTCAGCTCCTCCTGGCCCATGTTGAGCGCAGGCGCCGAGCTCTCATCCACCAATATGGTGACGTTGTACTGTTTGCTCTCACCTGGGTGCCCACTGTAAGTGCGCAGACCTCACCACTCAAGAAAGTAAGAAATACCTGGCAAGAGCATATCCTTGGGTGGGTTCACCCAGAGCCATGGCCTCGCGGCCTTCATGATATCCCCGGTAGGTAGAATTTCGAAGTGCGCGCAGGTCTACATGGCGAAGGCTTAGCGACCAATATCAAACAGCCAAGAAATCAACCTACCGGACTGGTGTTCTCAATGGTGATGGTTCGAGATTCGTAGCAGTTGTACTTCACTTCCCCGAAATCTATTGAAAGCGGCGACACCGAGACCACCGCTGTGACTTCGTTCTCGAATTTGTCCAATACCCGGGAGATCTCCCCTCGAACCTCCTCGTATTTCCCAGTAAGCAGGGTCTTCACCTGAGATTCAAACGAGGCATCAGTCGAGCAGCGCTGGATATGGGCCAGGGGTGGGATGACTTACGCTAACGTTGAACAGTGCGCTCACTGGTTTGTGGTCGCTGGACACCATGGAGTTTTGGCTTTGGTAGAAGAGCTGCTTCACGTTCTCCTCCTTGTTGGCGCACCACAAAATTCGATCGCACCACGAGGGGATCCGTTTCTTCTCGCTAAAGAGCCGATACTCAGATCTCTGACTGTGCACTCCACTGGTCGAAACGTTTTACATACTTGGGGGTCAACACCTCGCTACCAATCTCGTATTTGTACGTAGGCAAAAAGTTCAGCTCTCCTTCCGAGAACCCGCTAAATGCCAAGTTGAGTTTCTTCTGTGCGTTCAACTACGAGGCGATGCCGGGTTAGTTTGGGTCTGGGAATGCGAACTACCCCCCCAATAATGTACCTGGTCTTTTTCGATAAGCTCACCCAGTTTGTTCTCGTTCAGTAGGGCGAATACCTTTTCCTCGGGAAGGTCAATTCGATAATTCAGGTCACCCAGCCAGAACAGGATACTGAGGCGGGTTAATATCTTTCAATGCTACTTGGTTGTATCAAAACGCTCCTACTCGTTGTTGTACACGGAGAGTCCTCTGGTGTGTACGTTGCTGATAGTGTTACTCAACCCAGTCGCCCCTGCAACCCCAGGGGCCGTGGCGAAGTATCTCGACACTCCTATGTGCGAAGGGAAGACCAGTCGACGGCACAACTCTTTGTAATCCTGATTTCTGCGGGATACCTCGCTGACTGATGCAGCGAGATGGCAGTTCACAAAGCACAGATAGGTGTCCCGAAATTTGATCCGGATGGCCACCCCGCCTTTGTTTCCCTTGGACGTGGAGTGAGATCAGTTTGTGGGGGATTGTGGACAGCGTGGGATGCTTACCATCATTCCCATGATTCCACAGCCGGCCGAGTTGTCTGCCACGTATTCGATATCCTTGACATGCTGCTCTTTCACATATATCATCAGCAGCATCCCAACCAGTTGCTTGGACCTCAGCTTCCGACGTCAAAAGGTCAGCTCCATGATTCCGACGTTTGCCTTTCAGCCACTTACCTTCGTATATGAATCCTTCATCAAGGCCAAGACTTGTCGGACGCTGTTATCCCACTCCTCCTCCTTCGTACCGTCGTTCAGCAAGTAAGCCTCCGGGCTCAGATCCATCTCCTGGAAGCTGTGTAAACCCGCACCAGCATTAGCAACCGGATCAGCCATGAACAACGAACTTGACAAACCCAATCGCGATGATATCGGCGTTCACCAGCTCTTTCGAGGATTGAAACCACGGGATCAACGACTCCTTCGAGGGCCTTCCGTTCACGTTCCAGGTCCCGATGAACAGCCTGCAAAATGGGGGTCAGTAAAGCATGGTGGTTGGTATTGACGATGGGTGGTGACTACTTGATGTTGTCCACGAGGGTAAACTCGCTCTCCCTTTCTTGCATCTTATTCAGGATGTAGTCTTCCTTGATCTGGTCCGAGTCCGGTTCGACGCTGGCCTCCATGGTTGATTCCAGTTGGGCCTTTTTCAAGAATGGGTTGTCTTGACTCAGCTTCAGTCCTGGTTAAAGACAGGTGAGTATGGGACGAGCCGTGATGCTGCGAACGCTACGCACCCGCTAATGAGTTCCTTCCTGCGTGGAGAATGAGTCAGTGGACCTGGCAATGGGTGAGTTCGATCGATCAACATACTGCTTTCCAACGCTAGTCTCTCGTCCAACTTGTGAATCTTGTATAGCTTGACCCATTGGTGGGACTTTCCGTCGGCGCGCCAATTGTTCTTCTCTATGGACGGGGTGAATGCGCTGAGAGGCCTAGTACGACTCCGGGAATCACTTACTGGCAATCTGTAGGTATTTGTTGATCTCATATTCCATCGTCTGGACGGCCTTGTCGTTCTTGATAATGAACATCAGATACTTGATTTTGCTCCTTATCTCCACCACATGCCCTAGAATGCTCCTTCAGTCCGTGAACAACGCTCAGACCTGAGGTAACTCACCTGTCTCACTGGACACCGGCTGCTCGTCCTTTTTGTTCTCTTTGTGGGCGATCTTTCCTAAACAGGACAAAGCTTAGTGCCAGGCGGGTGGCGCACCAACAACCCGAAAAGCCTACTTATGGACAGGTCGAAATCCTCGTAAATCGGATAAGTCCCAGCGATGGTGATATTCTCCTTCGACTTTTTGAACAGTATCACGCTATCCGTGTGAAGATGGTCGTCGTTAATGGAGGGAAAGTGTTGGAAAGAGGGGAGGGGAAGGACTTTACCAAGCCTCCATGGACCTGTCGGTCAAACCGTTCACCACCACCGCAACGACCCCTGGGACCTTTTTCTCCGTCGACGTCTTGTACTTTACCTCAGCCGAGTGGCTAGGAGTTAAGGATAACGTCGAGCGACGTATCAAGAACGCACGGGGTGCGGTCCTCAAAAAAGGATATTATCGTGCAGATGTCGGTGGGCCGTAGTTGCGATATCACTTGGTCATGCGAAGAGTTCATTCTGTGTTGACCCACTTGGTCGTGGGTGCTGTGTAGATGGAAATTCACTTTTGATTAAATCGATTAATCTGCACACCAGGTCATGGTCATGGCCATGGCAGCATGGCATGATTCGAATTTATTGGGATGTTGCATGTATCATTCAATGAGATGCGCAGTACAGTTGCGCACCAGCACCTCGCTCTTATCACCGTCCACACGTACTTTACCCCACAACCTGCCCTTCATCCAGCGTCACTACATTTCTGCCCCTGTAGCCTCACCGGTTTCGCCGTGTCGGGCAACAACTATCGAGAGACTAGACATCTTTCATAGGAAACAATCCAAGTGCCTCTTTTGTTCCGGGTATCCGCAGCGCGTCATTTATTATTTAATAGTAATTCATCTTCTGTGCGAAATCGCTCAAGAGTTTTGCGCTGTAGTGCTCGGATGGCTGGACGTCAAGGTGTGCAGTGCAATTATTCAGCAGTATCGACCCGGCACCCCGATCCACCTGTATCTTGTAGACCGCGGTGTTTTTGCTGATCTGTCTCTCCGCCTGAGGGTTTGTGTTCTCGTAGTGGAGCTGCTTCTTCAGATATTTCATCAGGTTGGCGATCACTCCACCATGAGTTATGATAAGGACCCTAAGCTCGTCACCATCCTCTTGCTTATCGTTGGTCAGATATGTCTTGACCAACGTGTCCCAGAACTCGCACACCCTACTGTAAAATTGCTCTGCGCTCTCTCCACTCAGCGCGACGTACTCTTCGAAAGTCTTTCCTGCTTCGTCGATGGTGGTCTTGGCCTCCGACCAGAGCATGTCGGTCAAGGAACCTACATCCTACCGAAGGGGGTTAGCCTTCCGGTCAGGGGTATCTATCGTGGAGACCTGCTTTACTCACTCGTTCACGTAATCTAGGTTCGTAAACCACTCGGGTATTCGGTTTGACCTCCAACAATGGTTCCAGAGTCTAAACGTCTCAAGCACTTAACATCCAACCGAAGCACCACCCACTCTCCTGCAACTGACCTGCTTCGTACGTGACAGGTCACTACAGTAAACGACGTCAAACTCTTCTGTACTCAAACGACCTCCCAACGCCCTCGCCTGCAACTTTCCGGTATCATTCAACGGCACGTCTGTGAGGAGGAGAAAAGATTGAGTGGTTCGTAGCCTATGCGAATGGTTTGACTGGTCTTACCAAGCTGCCCTTGCAGCCTCACAGGAGGCTTATTATATTCGGTCTCGCCGTGTCTGGCGACAACTATAGAAAGCTTGGAATAAAATTTGGTCATCTCGTACAGGCGAAGGTCCCAGAACCTGAGGGCCTACCACCACCTTTTCAATGTCCCGAAGAGTAGCAATCTCATATAGGATGACTAATCTTGATAAACATGAATTTAGTCAGCATAGTAAGAATCAAAGCAAGTGTTTAGGCAGAGTGGATCAATGCTCCCATGGTTACTCAAAATTAAGCTTAATCCCAAGGGAATGTGGTATTGAGTGAATCATTAACTGCTGCCTGCTTGGGATGCGTGGGCGAGGACGACTACTTGGGATAAACAAATTCTTTTAGAACGTTCTTGGTCGTTCATCAAGTACTCATTTGATACATATATACATATGCATGACCATTTTTCCTAATCCCAAATCGTGTGGCAAAACCGGGGCCTATGTAGGAATTTCCTACACTTCCACACTTTGATTTTAAGGGGCCTGCCTATTGGTACCTACTTTTAGCCACCTTGTCGTCAAGAATTGTTATTCAGGTTCCCTCCTTGGTAACTCAGCCGCCAGCCCCCCTTCCTTCAGTCCTTTCCCCTCCAAATGAAGTTGGCTTTCTGTCCCCCAGCATGTGCTATCTGCTGTAGCATCTTAAGCGTGATCGGTATCATTTTCCTGGTAAGTGGCCCCTTCCATCTCAGAGTTGGCTCCCCTTTTCTGACCCTCCAGGTCCACGTTTGTTAGGTTGTTCTTGGTGCTCTCTTCAAAATCGAGGTCCACGAGCTTACTGAAGGCGACAAGGCGCCCAAGGATCCCCAGGCTGTTGCCCTTGGCTGTTTCGTCGCCGCCGGAATCTACGCTGCTTTCTTGGCGTTGTCCCTCTGCCAGGTACGTCATACACCCTCCACCAGTTGTTTTCCATTTCAGATGACTCACCGGTTCCTTCGTTAGACATGGCTCCACAAGAAACAACATAGAGACTAAGTTACCCAAAGAATGACCACCAGTTCTATTCGTTTGGTAGAAGAACGCACTCACTATTTTTGAACCTTCTTTACTACTCCAGTTGACCTCAACTGAGGTGGACAAAACCGGTCTTTCTATGCACCCTAATCCTCATGTCCTATCCAGCTTCGCTACCCAGATACTTTTTGAATAAAACGGGACGTGACTCTATGCGAGGTGTGGTGTTGGGGTGATGTTACAAGACCAATTTATTGTGTGTGCATACTTGGAGGATTAGAGGAAATACGGGGTGCCACCTGACCTGGCAGGAGCGGTACGTTCCTGGTCTGGAACCGCCTCGAAGATTTTGAAGCTTCTCTCGTCGACCACCGAATTCTCCTTCACCTGCATGATACTCGCCACATTCCCGCAGCGGTAGCAGTAGTTGGGAGCGGACCACACGGTGACCAGGTTTTCGTCCGGGAACATGAACTTGTAGCCTTCCTGGACAAGCTGATGCGCACGTGCGACCAGGTCAAGTCCGTTCACTTGGTTGAACTATCGGGGTGTGGTTCAGTTTCGGCATGTGCATCGAACCGGTCTACCTTGGGTTCACTTACCTCGCTGGTCACTCTACCTCCAAACAGCCAACCGGCTCCTCTTGGGCTCACGGCCCAGCCATCTATTTCCTCGGGATCCGACCACATCAGATCTAAGCGGGATTGCGTGAGAAAGTCGCCTTGTCATGCTGTCGAATGCTGTACTTACCGCAGAATGATCCTTCGTGTGGGATCTCTTGGCAGCGCTGTATTGTTCGGATCTGATCTAGGGTTCTCACATCAGGGGAAAGCCCTCCGTGAACACATAGGATACTCCCGTCGATGATCTAAGCAAGCGCAGTTTAGTGTGGGTTCTTTGGCGGTGCAGAAGTAACAGGGTGAAGTTACCGCGGCCACGGTCAAGTAGTCGAACACTTGGCAACAGTATTTCCAGACATTTGCGTTTCCATATTTGGTCTGGCACTCGTCTGATGAGAGTCGGGAGGGGGAGGAGAAGAGATGAGTTGGTTGTTGCTCAGCATAAAACGGGTGGTTGTAATAAGGAGGGGGGGGGTGAGCCTACCATAAAAGCCATAAACCTGGGTGATCTGTCGGCTCTCGTGGTTACCGCGTAACAAGGTGATCTTGTCCGGATACCGTGCTTTTAATACCATCAGCAAGGTGAACGTCTCTAAACTATAGTAACCTCGATCTACAAAATCCCCCTATAGCGAACGCAAGTGGTCAGACGCGCAGATGTGAGGGGGGGGGTGAATGCTCTTCTGGAAGAACTCGACTACCGTACCATGAAGATGTAGTTGGTTTCGGGGATCTCTCCACCAACACGAAACAGCTCTTTCAGATCGTAGAATTGCCCGTGTATATCACCGCACACGGTGACTGGGGAATGGACTGGTTGAACGTTCGACTCTTCCATCAACAATTCTTTGACCTGATGGAGAGAACCACGTTTCCCCAAGGGAGAAATAAAGGACCGTAAGTACATGTTCCAAAGGATCTGCCGTTCTCCACATACGCAACTCCCCGGAGGCCCGAAAGGGCGTCGGGGTCGGGGTTTTGGGTGGAAGTTGGTGTGGAAGTGAGGTGGTTACCATTTCGCAAAGTTTTTTCATGTCCTGCTCCGACAGGTGCTTACACTCGAGAATCGTATCCAACCATTCCGCAGGACAGCCCATGCTCTGTATGTGTGTGTGGGTGTGTATGTAGAACGAATATGTGGGGTTTGGCGGAACTACGTCAACCAGCAGGGAGGGATAGGTTGTGTATAAAAAAGGGATTCGCAAAGAGATAGGGCGTCCATGATGCTATTGATGATGGTATTAATGTGGATCTTGGGCGGATTTTGAGTGGCCTCAAGTGATTATATACTTTGGTGGGATTTAATCAACCCTCCGCGAGAGTTGATTATACTTAACCAGCTTGATTAGTCGCCGCCAACCGTGGAAATTGCGTGCATGACACACTTTGGGATGGTGATATCTATGTATAGAAATCAAGTAAATGAATGTGAATATGTAAGAATGGGGTAGAGCCGGATTCATTCCCTTTTTCTTCTAGCCAATGCGTGTCGAGAGTCAAGGTGGGAGGGTGGTGCAGTTGCTCTCCAGTTGTCATGATTTTGCGAGCTTGTACGCCCAGATGGCAACCATTGCTACTAATCGGATTGCTCCCTAAGAATAAACGTTACTTCAGGCCAATTTGGTCCAAAGCGCAATGGAGCTGATAATCTTATTTGGAGGTGCTGGGCCAGTCAAGAATCTTAGATTAGGATTATTAGCGTCGTCCAAGGACTTCCCAATTGGGATATTTCAATAGAGTTTCCCAGAGACACCTTCCACGGTGCCACAAGCGAGGGGAGATGATTGGTCAATGCTTGGCAGGTATTGTGACAAAACACATCGAGGTTGCTTGGCGGTGGATTGGAATAAAACGCAGCATATTACACATCTGGACTGACAATTTCCTTCGCTCATGTCTCCTCCACAGTCCTTTGAGGCAGTTCATGTCCACACCCCTTTGCCACATGGGCCTCCGTCTTTCACCATGTCGGAGGTGAGGACCCGCGTACAGAACGGGGAGATCTTAATCATCTATAAGGCACAGGTCTACAAATTGAACAAATGGATCAAGCACCATCCTGGTGGTGAGCTTGCCGTGAGACACATGCTTGGTAAAGATGCCACTGATGTGGTTCAGGCGATGCATCCCGAATGGGTCCTCACCAAGAAAATGAAGCACTTCTACGTCGGAGATCTGGTGGAAGAGCCTCTCATGAGCGCAGGCCGCACGGTCGATCTGAAAGCCCAGCAAAGAATTTCCGAGTCCTACAAGCGCCTTGATACAAAGATTCGCTCGCTTGGTCTGTACGAAACGAACTATCGGTGCTACGCGTGGGAGGCCATCCGTTGCACTATCGCCTTTGCAATCATGGTGGGCCTGATCCTCTGGGGACCGAAAACCTACTGGAACTATCTCATTGCTGCGCTGGCGAACGCTTTCGTCTGGCACCAAAGCGCTTTCTGTGCCCATGATGCCGGCCACAACGAGATCACCCAGAACATGAAGTATGACAGCGTTATCGGGATTCTCCTGGGCAACTACCTGGGCGGCCTGTCCATCGGCTGGTGGAAGAAGAGCCACAACGTTCATCACATCATCACCAACCATCCCGAGCACGACCCCGACATCCAGCTCCTACCCTTCTTTGCAGTCACGTCCCAGTTTTTCAACAACCTGTTCTCCACCTACCACAACAAGATCCTGGAATTCGACGGCGCCTCCAAGGTGCTCATCTCGGTCCAGCATTACTTGTACTATCCCATCCTTTGCTTTGGCAGGTTCAACCTCTACGTCCAGGGGCTAATCTTCCTAATCACCGACGAGCACGCCCCTCTTCGTAAGTGGGAGCTGCTGGGACTGGCATTCTTCTGCTCGTGGTATTCCTATCTGGTGTCGTTCCTTCCTAGTTGGGGGATGATCTTCATGTACATTATGGTATCCCACGTCTTCACCATGATGCTCCACGTTCAGATCACCCTTTCCCATTACGGGATGTCCACCGATGACCACGGCCCGGATGAGAGCTTCGCTTCTCGCCAGCTTCGTACCACCATGGATGTCGACTGCCCCGCCTGGTTCGACTGGTTCCATGGTGGACTGCAGTTCCAAACCATCCACCACCTCTTCCCACGGGTGCCTCGCCACAATCTCCGACGCGTTCAGCCTCTCGTCCAGGAGTTCTGCGATGAGGTTGACCTGGAGTACCATCACCACGGCTTCATCAAAGGCAATGGGATCGTCATCGGCTCCCTGCGCGATGTCGCCAACCAAGTATCGTTCATCATGAAGGTGGCCGCGCACGAGGCCCGTGGCCACCTCCACGTAGAATAGACAAATTGTAACACTAGTAAGCATCACCACTACCCCTCGAAGCTTGTAAATTCCCCTGGATCCTACCAACCAATGATCCCATTCTGAATAGAACCACCATATTTGTCCGGCAATAAAAGCTCCTGGATTCTGACATCGATCATAGTATTCCCCATGGATTCCGGAAGCAGTCATTCCCAGCCCTAGACACATCACCGGTATTCTGCGTTGGTGCGTGTCCAAAGCCAACCATCCACTGGTTAGCCTAGCTTCCGATATTCTCCTACTTCGTATTGCGTTGAGTGGTTGTTTGCTCGACGTGCTCTCAGTCGTACCTACCTTTTTCCCGTTATCGTTGCGTTTGGTGAGCGAAGCAGATGTCCAGCGTAGTCAAGAGGGGCCACCTGTCCCTTAAAGAAGAGGGCCTGAGGGCGTGGATATGGTCGAAGCGTTGGGCCTTGCTGCGTGAGTTGACGCTCACCTTTCACAAGAACGAGGTATGTAGCTAACCTCCGTTCGTTCTCTGTCCCCCTCCCCCTCTCCCTCGTTTCATGGCTAAACTGGCCTCCCCAGACTTCCCCTCAGCCCGTTGCTTTGATCTTCCTCAAGGAGATACTCGCGGTGAACCGAACCGACCTGAGGCCGTACTGCTTCGAGATCATCACCAAAGACCGGACCTATTTCCTATCCTGTAAAAGTGACGAGGAGGTCTATTCCTGGATGGACGCAGTCTATCAAGTAAGCCATTCCCACTTCCCCCACCCGAACCACAGCCCTACTGAACGGTTCCCCTTTTCAGCGCTCCCCCCTCATGGGTGTCTCCAACCCGACCAACTTCCAACACAAGATCCACGTCGACTTCGACGTCAACACCGGCATGTTCACCGTACGGGAGGAGGTTTTTTCCTGGTTCGAGTAGGGAGAGTAAAGGCTAATTTGAGGCGTATTATTTTCCAATCCAGGGTCTTCCCGAGCAATGGGTGAAGCTGCTGTCGGCTTCGGCCATCACCCGGGAGGATTACACCAATAACCCGCAGGCGGTGCTGCAAGCGCTCGAGTTCTACACCGACCAGACCCACCGCGAGGCCGACTACCCCGATAAAGAGAAATGGGCGGGCCTGTTGCCACCGGTACGACCTTTTGGTATCGCTTCCCCCTCCCCATCCCCATCCCCACCATCCGACCTTCGCTTAACTTTCCTCTGCTTTAGAAACAATCTCAGATCATCCCCTCCCGTCCTCCGCCCTCTCCTAAGCCCCCGAATGGATTGCCCACCCCACCAACTGGCGTAAGTCCGCTGAAGATCCCTGTTTCATGGACACTTCTAACGAGTAACCTCAATGAACAGCCATCACCCACTTTCAAACCGCCACCAGCCAAGGAGATACCCCCGCCCCAGCCACAGACCCAGACTCAGTCGCAGCCCCCCGTCCGGTCAGAGGCCCCGCCGAAACCGGCACCCCGGCCTAAGGACCAAAGACTCTCCGCCATGACGGAGGCGCAGATCATCGAGAAGCTGAGTAAGTGAGGGGAGGGATCCCACGTGTCCCGCCGACTGATCCACCGAACTCACCCTTGGTTTCTGTAGAGGATGTGGTGTGCAAAGGGGACCCGACGAATCTCTACCTGAAAATCAAGAAGATCGGTCAAGGGTAAGTTGGCGAGCATCAGTCCCCCCCTCCGTTCAACCGACCCTAACCCCCCGCACTTCCAGGGCGTCCGGGTCGGTGTACGTGGCCCGGTCCCTCTCGAACAACAAACGGGTGGCCATCAAGCAGATGGATCTGGCCCAGCAACCGAGGAAGGAGCTGATCGTGAACGAGATCCTGGTGATGAAGGAGGCCCAGCACCCGAACATCGTCAACTTCCTCGAGAGCTACCTGGTGAACGTGTGCGAGCTGTGGGTGGTGATGGAGTACATGGAGGGTGGCGCGCTCACCGAGATCATCGACAACAACTCCCTCACCGAGCCCCAGATCGCCACCATCTGTCGAGAGGTAGGCCCCCTCCCCCTCCGCCTCCTTGTCTTCCCTGTCTGGAGCTCCGCTAATCCTTCCTCCCCCCTTACCCATCCACCCACTTAGACTTGCCAGGGGTTGGTCCATCTGCACAATCAGCATATCATCCATCGGGACATCAAGAGCGACAACGTGCTGCTGGATTACGACGGACGGGTGAAGATCAGTAAGTGCCCAACCAGCCCAACCAGCCCTCCGTCATTCCATCCCAACCCACGCTAACCACCGCTCCCTCCCCCTCCCCCTCCCCCTTCCCCTCTCCCACAGCGGACTTCGGGTTCTGCGCGAAGCTGACGGAGCAGAAGAACAAACGGGCCACGATGGTGGGCACCCCGTACTGGATGGCCCCGGAGGTGGTGAAACAGAAGGAGTACGGACCCAAGGTGGACGTATGGTCGCTGGGGATCATGACCATCGAGATGGTGGAGAACGAGCCCCCCTACCTCGACGAGGAACCCCTCAAAGCGCTCTACCTCATCGCCACCCACGGGACCCCCAGCCTCAAACGACCCCACCACCACTCCCACCCCCTCAAATCCTTCCTCGCCGAGTGCCTCCGCGTGGACGTGGCCAGTCGGGCCTCCTCCGAGGAGCTCCTGCGTCACGAGTTCCTCCGGTCGGCCACCCCCGTCTCCGACCTCCTCCCCCTCCTGAGGTTCCGTCTGGCCGCGAAATCCTGACCTGGTTCGTGCGCGGGCCCCTTCTCCACGTCCATGTCCACTTCTACCCGTGTCTCCATGTCTTCGTGGATGCTTACGCCGAATCTTCCCATCAGACCCAATCCCACTGCCCTTCCAGTCCCCCATCTCCCGTGTACCCATACCAAGCCACGCCCAGAACTTTCCTCCACCTGAGTCTATAGATTCCCATCACCCTCAACCGATCTTCATAAATCTTCGTCCAATCCTCAATATTGTGGTGGGTCCCCAGTCTGTGGGCAGCGTCAGATGCGACCCGCCAAAGTGGCTGGTGTTTGTGAGATGCCACTTGCCCCCATATCAGGCTTACACCGGGTATCATCATGCTCGGGTCCACCCCCCCATCAATCCAACCGCTGCCAAGGGGCAGGTATATCCAGCAGGACACTTGCAAATCCGCCATGTTCCTTGCGTTGTGGGTAAAATGTCCATCTGATATACACACACCAAGTTGCTCTCCACTTTGCCATCAATGACCTATGGGGATTGGCATTGTACTTCCAACCCCAGAAAGAATCTTGCCTACCTTGAGCTAGGGGGTTGAACATTGGAAGAGGTACTTAGAGGCTCCATATGACTGGATCACTCTATCTTCCCTGTGTAGCCCTTTACTGAGAGATGTGACATCATGATTGCCCCCAGCTGGAGCTTATCATCTGTCTGGTAAGGTCTACCCTTGGATAAAATAGCTCCTTGTAGCATCAAGCACCACCTTCACCCCAGTAATTGTGCCCACTTGGGGATACTGGGCTTAACAACATCATTTACATGATAGCTATATTCCAACTCTTTCCAACTGCCCCTTACCTATCAGCTGAATCCACATATGATAGTGCTGGCTCACCACCTGTCCAATGGTGGATGTATAGGTGCACTTGTAACCCTACCCTTGCCCTTAACCCTCTACTGACCCACCTTGCAACTAGATCCCAAAACAAAAAGAATGACTCTATGCTCTATCTAACTTGGGTCACAGGACACAGATTTTGGGGAATTCTGCCCAAATCTCTGGCCAGGATCTACTTGAATACTTCACCAAAATATCAGGTGGTCAACACTTGAAAAATCTCAAAGTTGTCCAAAGATCCACAAGCTATGTATCCATGTTTTTGGGAGCTTTTGTAGCATGAATGCATCTTTTACCTACAGAAAATCCCAGACTTGAAACTCATCTGATTCTTAGCTGGTATTCTGTTGCTGTTCTGATGGTACTTTCCCAGGGTTCAACTGGTGCTTTCTCCCCAAAAATTCAGTTGCAATTTTTGGCAGAAGTAGTGAGCAGCTGATTACCAAGCTTGGTTTGAATGCTGCTTGATTTATTCTCCTCCTGGAGAATATGTCAATTTGTTGGCATAACAGCCAGTACCTATATGTTGAGAGTTGTCATCTTTGAGAAACTTGGAGATGAGCTGAAATTATGAGGTATTTCTGCCAGCCTTTTCTAGGTTTTTTTCTTGGGGCATGGTTAGAGCAAGGACATTGCAAAGATTTTGCTGTGAGAGGTCTGGACATATTGTAAGTGGCTGGTGGCATAAGTGTTGCAAGAGTCTTGGAGATATTGGAAGTGATTGGGAGAACAAGTAGATGATGTGGTCTTCACTTAATGATTTATTGAATGTCAAGTAATATTTATACTTTTACATGGTCTTGGCATAAAAAAGCATAGAATAGGCTTAGAAAGGTCCCAAGAGCATGTGTGCAAGGTTTGGGGCTGTTTGAACAACTTTGAGAATTTTCATGTTTTGGGTGCCTGATAGATTGGTGAATATAATCAAACTAAATCCCAACAAGGATTTTGGTCAGTATTCTCTAGAATTTGAAGGTATGATCTAAGTGACTAAGTTAGGTGAGTATTTAGGTGGATTTTCAATCATTTACAACAACATGAAGATCCTGAGGTGTTTGCTCTATGATTTGTCAAGTGTATAAGTGGTATTGATACTTTTATCAAGTCTCAAAAGCAAAACCTCTTAGATATGCTAAGAAAGATCCCAATAGAATATATGCAAAGCTTGGAGTGTTTTCGACAGCTCTGCAATCCTGCATGTCCTTGGTATCTAATATCTTGGAGGAACACTCCTCATACATCCTATAAAAGTTATGGCCAGAATTCTTCAGGATTTGTAGATTGTGGCATAAGTCATCCAGCTAAGTGTATATTCAGAAGCAAATACACAGTGTATGAAACCAGATACTTATACTCAATAGGCATAATTACATTCTGTAATATTCAAGCTTCTTTCTAGATAATGGCTTGGTTTGTATATCTGCAACCATTTTATTGATTGGGCAGCAATGCCCTAAGAGAAAACATTCAAGAAAAGTCTAGTAGAGTAACGTCATCATATCCACCAAACTTTGACTTTCCCAAAGTGACAACTCTAAATATCTCAAGTACTAGCTTCACAGCAGACAACCAGGCAACCTTTCCTTGAGGCAACTAGGCCAATTATGACTCATATCAAATCTGGTATTTAGCTACTCATTGCTTCTGCCATGATATGCAATTGGAAATCCAAAGTAGGAACACCAAAATTTAGTACCCTAACTGATTTTCCCTAACCCAAACATAACCAATCCCTGTTATGGTTTACTTTATCACTTCCCAGAATCTATTTATAGCTGTCACACCTGATCAATTTTCATGTGGTCATTATGTCCTCAATTGATCTGCTAAGCCTTTCCAAGTGATTAATCATCTGAGATCTATCCAACCACTTAGCAGTTGCCAAGACATCAGCTGAGTGATGATGCAATTTTCATTTATCTCATGTGCCTATCAACATCCAAGCTGATTCCAACTAGTCCAGTGTCTTGGTGCTTACTAATTCAACTTGATAAGAAAAGTATAAATAAAGTTTACTGAACCTTTTAGTTTGGTGTGCGTTGCAACAAAATTGAGATTTTGTCTCAGCAAAATTAAGAACTCAACAATTACATTCTAGTTTCTACCCAAGCCAAGCATATCTAGCACTCCCAAGAACACCAAGCTTAGCTTGCATAGCAAACCAACTCTGTTGCCTTTGTAGCCAAACCCAGCTATATACAAGACCAATATTAGACCAGACCCTCTCTGCTAATATTTGTGCCACTCACTGACAATTCTAATATTCTGCACTTAGTTGTCACCTAGGTTCAGTTAAACCATTCAAGAGTTTTATTGCACTTTTCTCTTAGATACACCATTTTTTTCATTGAATTCCATTATATTCAACCACTTTACAAGATGTCCTCAGCAGCATGCAATCCAAATCTTTCCATGTTGGAAGTAGCCCAAAGAAATCAGGAAGAACTGACTGAACAGCTTGAAAACATCATGCATGAAAGAAACTCCTTGATGCTTGAGCACTCAAAGCTTGCCAAGACAAGATCTGACAATCATTATAGTGATAAACTCCTTGAAGTTAAATCTGGTTACCAAGATGAAATTGGACTTACAAAGAAGCTCTGGAGAATGTTGCCGTAGTAATTGAGAGCATTGAAAGTTTACAAACACTTGCTCTGCATCAACCACCAAGAAGTCATACCTTTGGATCCTGCAGATCTACATCTCCCTCTAGGCCTGCTCTGGTGGTTGTCCCAAGATCCTTGTCTCTTCATGCTCAAGGAGCCAATGCCATAAAGAGTCTCACTGAGTTTCTCTACAAGTTTAGTCTTGTCTTAGCTGCACACTAGCTAGAACCTGACACCAATTGGGCTAGACTTCTGTACCTCTGTCTCACTATGCAGGATGCTGACTGGGTGGACATTCCTTTCAATAGTATTTGGAAATTACCCAGACCTCTGTAGCAGCCACTTTGAAGATCCCCACAAGAAAGCACATCTGAACTGCAACTTACAGAAAACTAAAATGCAAAAAGGTAAATCTGTGCAACACTTCTGTGATAGATTCCAGAGATAAATGAGATTAGGTGGAGTTAGTGATGATAATCTACTGCTTACTTCTCATTTTCTCTCAAACTTTTCACACCAGCTACAGAGCAATATTACTATTGTCAAAGCATACAAACCTGTATGTACTTATGCCAAATTTGCAGAAATATGTACACTTACAATTACCATGACCAGAGCTGCTTGCCAGGCTTCAGGCAACTCCACTCAGTTTCTGGCAACAACCAGAAAAGAGAATAATCATGTGACCAAAAGGAATTCAACTGCTACTAAGCATTGTGTGCTTCATGAAAGATGCTATCATTCTACTAGTGAATGCAAAGGCATCACCAAGCAGTCAAACAAGGCAGGAAACACCTCAGGGAAGCAGCAAAACACCAGAACTGATAATCTACATGCTGATGACAAATGCTTTAAATGTGGAAAGATAGGACATAGATCACCTGCCTGTCCTGAGAGGAACTCTACACCATTGGCAAGAGTTACTCAGATCCTAGATGATCACTATACCAATGATACAACATGGTATGAGGAAGCATATGAAGACTTAGAGTTTGAGATTATCACAACCTCTTTGAATTTCCAGCTAAAATGGCAACTGTTCAAGAAAAGAAGCAACCAATCACTCATTTATAAGCCATAGTGGTGCCACTAAATCTCAGCAGCCAATCATATGTAGCACTACTTGAAACTGAATCATTCAGCTCTATTGTATCACCTAATGTAGTCAAAGTACTCTAAGTGAAAATAGAAAAGCAACCTGGAAAATCATACTTGCAGTTAAGGACCTCTCAGCCACAAGAATTGGTATCACCAACCCAATCAGCATATATTGTGGTTCAATAACTATAATTTATCAAATGGAAGTTATTGACATTCCAGATGGACCTCAGGTAGTCATTGGTCTAGACACCTTCATCAAACTTGGCTTTCACATAGGTGGACTACCAGTTTCCTATCCTGGATTCACTAAATCTCAGCCACCCATAATGGTCAGATTCCAGACACTATCTCACCCCAACCAGTAGAAGAGGAGTCAACCCCAACTTTTCAAGCATAATCTCAATCAGTCAAATTGGATAATCAGCTAGCCATAGAAAGAAACCAAGCCATTCCAGGAAACAGTTTTTGCACTATTCCAGAATCCATTGTTATGCTAGAAACCCTATCTGGTGAGTCAACATCAAGGAGACAATACCCAGTTCCACATTTATGTCAACACTTAGTTGGTGAAATAGTCCAAAAGTGGGCAGACAATGGAATTAGCACTCAAGCCCCTGTCATCACAACACTTAGCAGCCCTTTGATGCTGGTACCTAGGAAATATACTGATGGAAATTCAAATCTGAAGAGACCTTGATTGGACCCTGGACCTCTGAACAAACTTCTCCAAGATCATAAACATCCAATTGCAAGAACTCAGGATATCTTTTCCTCACTATCAGGAGCCAAAATATTCTCCAAGTCAGGCTTGGAGGATGCATATCACCAATTCCAGATCCATCCCAATTATTAGCATAAGGCTGCCTTTACTTGGAATAATATGCAATGGATGCTTCAGGGAGCTTGCTTTGGCCTACAGACACATACCAGCAGGTTCCAGAGAGTTATGACAATAATACTCAAGAATGCACCATATGCATTGGTGTTTGTTGATGATGTCATCATATTTTCCACAAACTGTGATGATCAGGCAACTCATGTCACTGACGTAATCAATAGATTGACAGCTGCTGGACTAATTTTCAATGCTGAAAAGTGTAGTTTTGCTTGCCTCAAAATCAATCTACTAGGAATCATAGTCACACCAGTAGGCCACCAACTAGACCCTTTCAAACTGGTCAATACTCCTGAATTGACAACACCCACTAGCAGTAAGTAGCTTCAGCTCTATCTGGGAGTATTCAACTAACTCAGGGAACACCTTCCACTCATGTCCTTATTGAGTGCCCCTTTGGATACATTATGCCATATTCCTGATCTTCCCTCAGCCAGGAACAACGCTCATGACCAAGCATTTGAGTCATTCTGCCAATTGCTTCCACAAGCACCCACCATATCCTACCCAGACTATACTAAGACCTTTGTTGCTGCTACAGAATCATCTAATGTTGGGATAGGGCCTGTCCTATACTGGAATGAAGACTAAAATCCACCTCACTGGATCTCTTTTCAGGCCAGATCCCTATAGCCTGCTGAGAGAAACTACTCTTCCACTAAGAAGGAGCTACCTGTCATAGTCTTTGCCTTGAAGAAGTTTCACCAGTATCTATGGGGTAACCCATTTACTCTGTACACTGACCACAAAGCCCTTGTCTATATCTGCATTCAAAAGTCTTTGCCTCCAATGCTTACCAACTGGCTTGATACTCTACATAATTATGAATATACATTTATTCATTACCCAGAAATTCTCAACATCCAGCCAGGCCACCTATTAAGACCTTTTCCTACTTTGCCTTGGGAGGGACACATGATTACTGCTGTAATCAGTAAGCTCACTACAACTTTCAAAATAATTCCTCTACTGGATTCAGCAACTTGGAAAGTCCCACCTGCAGATGAGATGAAAACTTTAATACAGAGGATCCATTTACTTGGCCACTTTGGAGCAGACACAATTATGAGGAAGCTACACGCTGATGGATATCACTGACCAAATGTCTAGCTGACTGCCTAGAATCTGTCAAGTCTTGAAGTGAATGTCAACTTTACAATGTTAGCCATCAGGGACTTTCTTATAAGAGTCTTGGAAATTTTGGAAGTTATTGGGAGGACAAATAGATTATGTGGTTTTCACTTAATGATTTATTGATTGTAAGAGCAGTACTTATGCTTTATATGGTCTTGGCATAGCAGACACATAGACTAGATTCAGAAAGGTCCCATGAACATGTGTGCAAAGTTTGGGGCTGTTTGGACAACTTATTAAATTTTCATGTTCTGGGTAAATATTCTAAGTAAATTCCAACAAGGAATTTGGTCAGTATTCTCTAGGATTTGAAGGTAATGATCTAAGTGACTAGGTTAGGTGAATATTTAGGTGCAACTATGAATTTTTACAACATTTTCTGTGTGAGACTTGCAAAGTTGCCATATACCTTGTACTGCTGGTAACATACATATCTTGCAGCATATGCTTGGTTGTTGCCACTTCTGCCATGAATACTTCCTGCATATCCGCAAAGAGCTTCTTGGTATTTAGCCAACATGCTCCTTATCCCTGCTGGATTCTAGTCCCCCTCATAGGTGTGCTCTGGCTCTTGTTTGTGTGAGTTCTGTGTTGAATGGTACAGAAGTTGGCTTGTGACCATGAGATATCTGGTATAATTTGGTAGAGCTTTCCTAATAAAAATTAGTTGCTTGTTACACCTAACCCAACATTGCATTACTTAACTGATTACCTATGCATTGGGGCTGCTTAGCTTCTTAATGCCATAGGCATAGGTGCCTCTATGTGCACATCTGTCCTCAGTATTTTCCAGCTCATCCTGGCTGTCCTCCATGTGCCAACTCATCACATCCATGACAGACTTGAAGGTAATATGCTTGATGAGATTGGAATATGGTAGTACCTGCAACTTGACTTGACTTCCTATCTCCCCACACATCTGCTCCGTAGAAAACCCCAAAAGGTGAAGCAAGGCCCAATATTCTCCACACAACAAGCAAGATGGAGTAGAGAATGGATACAGTAGCAGCAGAGATCTACACATTCAGCTTTATTTTTGTAGTATAGCTGCTCAAGTCCTGTTACAAACTCCTTGCACAACAGCTGTATATGCATCAGGTTGACATTGGTGATCCACTTCAGGATAAATATTCCTACAATGTCCATATAGGACTCCCAATGCTTCCAATGTACTCTTGGTAGGAATTGCCTCAGAATGCCACTTGAATAAACACATATCCAGTTCATCTGGTCATTGCATTTGTATTATCACATATGCATATCAATATTGATTGGAGCCTGTGAGAAATACTTAGGGTAGTGGATACTCTGTAATATCTTGCCAATTCCTTCAAATTTCTCCGGTATCTCAAAGGGCTCATTTAGCTTGAAGTTCCACATGTACATCTTGGTCAGCAGTATAGCAATTTTGTTGAAAAGCAAATTCATTGTTCCCAGTAGACAGCTTTTACTCCAACAGATACCCTCTATCTTGAGTATCTCCGGTTTCTAATTGATTCCATATTCCAACTGATGGCTTGTAGCTTGCCTACTTTGCTGCAATTGCATGCTGACTTCTGTGCATTCTCTCTGTGGGAAGATGATGTTCTTAGTGTTGGTGTTTGGGTAATAATACTATGTGTGAGTTATGGAGTAAATCCCCTGGATCTCAGACATTTGAAAGCAACACCAGCCATTGTGCCCAGAAAAACTTGCAATCTGCCTGACAGCTGGGGTATCTCCAATGCAGATAATAGTATGCTCTTTTACATGATGGCCATTTACTGTTATCCCACTGGAAAGCATACAAAATTCATCCAGCAATGAATACAGGTAGCTATCCAGGTTGGACAGTGATTTAGGCCCAGATACCAGTGAGACTACCATCAGATTTTTGCTCTGATACTGTAAGATGGGTGGCAGATTCAGATTGATGAGAATCAGTGGCCAGCAGGATTTGCTGGTAGAGTTCTTGTTTTATGCAAATCCATCAAGTGCTAAGGCAAAGGCATGGCCATACATATCTTCAAAGTAGCCCTTGCTTCTTGGCTGTTTGTAATGTTTGCCTTTGAATATATCAGATATGTTTACGCTTGATTGATACTGAGTGTGGTACTGTGTAGCTTTGCAATATTTGTTGGACTGCATTAGCTTTCTCAGATGGGGTATGACTGGAATATATCTGGAGTGTGAACAATGTTTTCCCTCAATGGTGGTGGATTCCTGACAATTTGGACATGTTGCAACGGTAGCATTTTTGGATGTGAATGCCATGCAACTGTTGACAAATGCTAGAATCAGAACAGTCTCTGGATCATAAGCTGCCAGCCGCATGATGGTTGTCCACTTGTACCATGTACATGGTAAGTTGCATCCTGGTATGATTTTGGCAAGAGGTAGTAATAAATTCTCAAAGCTCCCATTACTGATATTAGTGGATATGCACCACTTCTCTTGCCACAACATTACATTATTCACCAGTAGATGGATTACTGGGCTTACTTGGCTCCATAAAGTATCCTTGGCATTTGCTTTAATAGATGTTGTCTCATTGCAAACAGGGATTTGACCAGGCTTGTACATGGTACTGTTGTTAGGGGAGATAGGCTAAATATCCATCAGTGAACCTTCTTTGTCATATCTAGCACTCTGCATACCATATTCAGAATGTTGAGGTGAGCCCAAAGGTGTCACAAACTCACCTGACTCAGTTTGCACAAGGTCAAAAAGACAGCCAGGTGTCAATATAGGAGTATCAACTGGCTGGCAAGATAATGGTGGTACAGTGGTGACTGATGAATGGTCAAATATGATTTGTGTGGCAAAACACTGGCTATGATACTTGTAATACTACCTATGCTGGCTGTGTGCTTCATGACTGAAAGGCTTGCTACAGTAGCCACATGTTCTTTTTTCTCTTCTCTTATGGCATTGAATCAAAGTAGTCTTATCCATGGGGAAAACAGTTTTACCTTCAACAACATAAAGCTATTATATCACTTTTTGGTCAATACTAATGTGAACTTAAGACAGTCTTGTATTTGAGACATTGCACCTACATGAATGTAAGATTCAATGATGACCTGCCATAGTAAGCATTTTAAATAAAATTGTGGTACCACATACACATGTATATGTACACTACTTCCCCATTGGTTTGACACACTTCTACATATATGCTGCCAAAAAATAAAGCAAAGTTGTCTGGTTCCCAACCAAACCCCATTGCTGATGGCAGCAGAAAAATGGTTGAGCAACAGCTTGCTTTGACATTCAGTGCAACAAGTGGGGCTGCATTCAAAAAAGGCCATGTTAATAGTACTAAAGCTTCCAAAGTCAAAACAACTGCCCTGTGGACAGTGTACCCACTGAAGGTAATAATGCAGACTCCTCAGGCCTTCAGTCAAGTAGGCAATTGAGAACCTCAGCAGAGCCACAAGCTAACCACTATGCTCAGGCAGGTGAGAATGTAGCAAACACAGTACCCTCAGTTGAAGACCAGCAAATAGCCATCAGAACATCACCACCACCCATATTAGTAAGTATGTTGTCAGCTCATATCAAAGCATTAATGAAGCTATTAGGTGCAGTGACTGATAGGATAGATGTAATGGCCCAGAGAAATCAGGAAATAGTCCAGAATAAGGATGAGTGGATAATATGTGTAGAGCAATCAATATCCCAGGTAGAGAAAGCAGTATTGTTGCTGCAAAGAAGGAACTCAAGTAGCTCAATGTCACAGCCAAGAATTGAGCCATTTCCCAATGTAACAGCTGAGAAACACCATAGAGTCTTTGAAACACAATAACAGTACCAAAAGATAAAGCCCACAGAGAAACCTATCACAGCATGGGAGGGACACAATGTGGTATATATACCAAAGCCTAAAAATCAAAAGACATTGAAGATCAGTGAAGCTGTTGAGTGCAACAATGAAGAGAGGGCTAATACTCAAGAGACTGTCAGAGGTCCAGTACCCCTTCACCTTAAGGCCAGCATACCATGGGACCATCAGGAACTCAAGGCCAGGCAGAATATGCTTGACTTGTTCCATGAGCATTATTATGGATTCAACTGGGTAAACAGATCTTGGGCCAGCATTGGCATGCTAAGAAGTTTCTTAAGAATAACAGAAACTATCAAAGGCAGAAGAACAAGGGTGCCATGGCTAAAAGCAAGTGGCTTCCTCAAGAGCCATTATAAGTTGGGCCAAAAGCTCAAGACAAGTGTCAAAGAGCCATCAGGTAGCTGGCAGAGTGCCACTTAGGGACAAGCAGGCCAATATGGATGCACCAGCACAAATATATCAGGAAAATAGCATAGTACCACTCAAGAAGCACTGAGTAGGAGTAGCAGTGAAGGACCTTGCAGTGGTAAAAGCCAGCTGCTTTTACAGGAGCCTGTCACAACTACAGTTGGGAGCTCAGATTAAGTGCAAAAAAATGTCAGGTTGCCACAGGGTTGCCAGCAAGGGGCAAGCAGGCCAAAACAGATGTGTTGGAGCAGAATTTATCAAGGAGAAAATGTAGTTTTTATAAGAAGCACTCAGACAAAGTAGCAGTGAAAGACCTGGCAGTGATAAATGAAAAGGTAAAGGGAAAATGTCTACCAAAGCCTGAGACAGGGAAGCATACAAGAAAAACTGCAGTTCTTGCTAATTAATGCTGCAAGCCTGAGAAAGACTGAATCCCATCGTACCCAAGAAGAGTTACCATTAAGAAAACAGCTGTTTTCACAACATTTGGAAGTGCAGCTAGTTGAGCTACACTCCAGCAGGGTAGATGAGTGTGCAGAAAAAGGCAGTTCCTCTACCACAGCCTCCATGTTCTCCATTGTTGACAGAGTGGAGATCCCACTGATAGACAAGGCTACAATGTCAAGAGCTTGAAAGACTATAACAATGCCTTCAGCGGAGCTTTGGAATATTAATAGGCATACCAAGAGGTTGCAGCACTTCTTCGTGAGCAGTGCTCAAGAAAATACACTGGAATATTGCAAGGATTTATTGCAAAGACTGGCAGATGAGGTGCTAGGCCTTGCAGCGCCAGCTGAAGACTAGGATGTGTGGGAACCAGTGAAGGAACAGTAGCATAAAAGACTGGTAGATGAGGTGCTAAATCTTGCAGTACCGGCTGAAGACAAGAATGTATGGGAACCAGCAAATGAACAGTGGCATACTGTATGAAAAATTATTGAGATGATCCCATCAAAAGGCCATCACAAAGTTAAAGTCACACAACTAAGAGGTACTGATCCTGTCAGGACACCATCCAGAGATTGTTAAAAATAATTGCACCTCAGATTTCTCAAAAAACTAAGTCAAAATTTTTCATCACAACAATGTATAAGTGGCTTTTGATTGGTTCCCTGCCAATTTGCTCACTTTGTGAGCTTGGACACTCTATTGTCTCCTATGTTTGTGTGCATTGATTGGCTAATGCCTCTTTTTCACACTCCTTACTTCCAGACTGAGCTGTTTCTCTTACTTTTCATGTGTACAAGTTGATTTACTTCCATTGAAACTTCAGTTGTACCTCACTTGCCCATTATATTGACCTATACAGATCCCTATACCCTACACTAACATTAAGCCCAACCCCACACTCAACATGCCACTCCATTAAAATCCACCACTCAACAAGTATTTCTTCTGTAACCCTCTGGTTCCACAACTTTGGCAGGAACCCAATGGCTTTATACCAGTGTTCATTCACTGGTTCCCACATGTCCTGGTCTTCAGCTGGCACTGCAAGGTCTAGCACCTCATCTGCCAGTCTTTGCAATAAATCCTTGCAATATTTCAGTGCGTTTTCTTGAGCACTGCTCTTGAAGACATGCTGCAACCTCTTGGTGTGTCTATTAATGTTCCCAAACTCCACTGAAGGCAATGTGATAGTCTTTTGAGCTCTTGACATTGTAGCCTTGTCTGTCAGTAGGATCTCCACTTTGTCAACAATGGAGGATATGGAGGCTGCGGTAGACTAATTGTTTTTTTCAGCAAACTCATCTACCCTGCTGAAGTGTAGCTCAACTGGCTGCGCCTCCAACTCTGGTGAAAACAGCTGCATTCTTGTTAGTAATTCTTCTTGGCTATGATGGAACTCAGTCTGCTCCAGGCTTGCAATGTTAATTGACAAGAGCTGCAGTTTTTTTGCATGCCTCCCTGACTTGGGCTTGGGTAGACATTTTTCCCTTTACCTTTTCCTTTGTCACTGCCAGGTATATCACTACTTCTTTGTCTGAGTGCTTCTTGTAAAGTACTATGTTTTCTCCTGGATAGGTTCTGCTCTGACATATCTGTTTTGGCCTGCTTGTCCCTTGCTGGCACTCTTCTTGCAACCTGACATTTCTTTTCCGCTTGTTTTGAGCTCTCAACCATAGTTGTGACAGGCTCCTGTAAAAGCGGCTGGTTTTTATCATTGCCAGGTCCTTCACTGGTACTTTGTCAGGTGCTTCTTGAGTGGTACTACACTTTTTCCTTGATAAATGTTGTGCCGGTGCATCTGTGCCTGCCTAATTGTCCCTATTTGGCGCTCTTCCAGCTACCTGACATCTCTTTAACACTTGTCTGGAGCTTTGGTCCCTTCTTGTATCAGGCTCTTGAGGAAGCCACTGGTTTTGAGCCATGGCTCCCTTGTTCTTCTGTCTTAGGTAGTTGCTGTTATTCTGAAGATACTTCTTTAGCATACCAGTGCTAGCCCAAAATCCGTTTGCCCATTTGAATCTAGGATAATGCGCATGGAACAAGTCAAGTGTTTCTGCTTGGCCTTGAGTTGCTGATAGTCCCATGGTGTGCTGGCCTTAAGGTGATGGCATGCTAGACTTTGGACAGCCTCTTTGTATTAGTGCACTCTTCATTATTGCACTCAGCAGCATCACAGATCTTCAATGTCTTTTGATTCTTAGGCTTTGGTATAAACACCACATTGTCTCCCTTGCATGCTGTGATAGGTTTTTCTGTGGGCTTTAACTTTGAGCACTGTTGTTGTGTTTCAAAGACTGATTGGTATTTCTCTGCTGTTACATTGGGAAATGACTCAATTCTTGGCTGTGACATTGAGCTACTTGAGTTCCTTCTTTGCAGCAACAATACTGCTTTCTTGACCTGAGATATTGATTGCCCTAAATGTATTATTGGCTCATCCTGTTTCTGGACTATTTCCTGATTTCTCTGGGCCATTGCATCTATCCTATCAGTCACTGCAGCTAATTGCTTCATTAATGCTTTGATATGAGCTCACAACATACTTGCTAATATGGGTGGTGATGATGTTATTATGGCCACTTGCGGGTCTTCAGCTAAGGGTGCTGCATTTGCTACATTCTCATCTGCCTGAGCATAACAATCAGCTTGTGGCTCCACAGAGGTTCTCAATTGCCTACTTGACTGAGAGCCTGAGGAGTCTGCATTATTACCCTCAATAGGCACACTATCCACAGGGCCTTTTTTGGATGTTACCCTGCTTGTTGCACTGAATGTCAAAGCAAGCTGTGGTCCAACCATTCTTTGGTAGCCATGAGTGGTGGGGTTTTGTGGGGAACCAGACAACTTTGCTTTATTTTTTGGTGGCATATATGTGGAAGTGAGTCAAACTAAAGGGGAAATAGTATTACATGTATTTTGTGTATGTGGTGCCACAACTTTATTTATAATGCTTACTATAGCGGGTCATCATTGAATCTTACATTCATATAGGTGCAATGTCTCAAATACAAGACTGTCTTGAGTTTACATGAGTATTGGCCAAGAAGTGATATAATAGCATTACATTGTTGAAGGTCCAACTGTTTGCTCCGTGAATAAGACTACTTTGACTGAACACCGTAAGAGAAGAGAAAAAAGACCATGTGGCTATTGTGGCAAGCCTCTAAGCCATGAAGCACGCAGACAGCATAGGAAGTATTGCAAGGATTACAGCCAGTGTTTTACCACCCAAGTCATATATGACCATTCATTGGTCTCTACCATACCAACATTATCTTGCCACCCAGTTGATATTTCTGTATTGGGACCTGGCCATCTTTGCCACCTTGCACAAACTGTGGCAGATGAGTTTGTGACACCTTTAGGCTGACCTCAACCTTCTAAATATGGCATGCAGAGTGCTAGATATGACAAAGAAGGTTCACTGATGGATATTGAGCCTATCTCCCTAACAACAGTACCATGTATGAGCCTGGTAAAATCCCTATATGCAATGAGACAACACCTGTTGCAGCAAATGCCAAGGATACTTTATGGAGCCAAGTGAGCCCAGTAATCCATCTACTGGTGAATAATGTAATGTTGTGGCAAGAGAAGTGGTGCATATCCACTAATATCAGTAATGGGGGCTTTGAGAATTTATTACTACCTCTTGCCAAAATCATACCAGGATGCAACTTACCATGAACATGGTACAAGTGGATAACCATCATGCTGGTGGCAACATATGATCCAGAGAATGTTCTGATTCCAGCATGTGTTAACAGTTGCATGGCATTCACATCCAAATATACTACCATTACAATGTGTCCAAATTGTCAGGAATTCACAACCATCTGAGGGAAAACCTTGTTCACACTCCAGATATATTCCAGTCATACCCCATCTGAGAAAGCTGATGCAGTCCAACAAATATTGCAAAGCTACACAGTACCACACTCTGTATCAATCAAGTGTAAACATATCTGATATATTCAAAGGCAAACATTACAAATAGCTAAGAAGCAAGGGCTACTTTGAACATATGTATGGCCATGCCTTTGCCTTAGCACTTGATGGATTTGCATTAAACAAGTACTCTACCAGCAAATCCTGCTGGCCATTGATTCTCATCAGTCTGAATCTATCATTCATATTACAGTATCAGAGCAATAATCTGATGGTAGTATCACTGGTATCTGGGCCTAAATCACCATCCAACCTGGATAGCTACCTGTATCCATTACTGGATGCATTTTGTATGCTTTCCAGTGGGATAAGAGTAAATGGCCATCATGTAAAAGCATGTATTATTATCTGCATTGGAGATACCCCAGCCATCAGCAAGATAGCAGGTTTTTCTGGGCACAATTTCTGGTATTGCTGTCAAATGTTGGAGATCAAGGGGATTTACTCCATAACTCACACACATAATTATTATATTGCTACACTACGGAACATTGATTGTAGCTCTGGGTTTGATCTTTGTATAGTGTACCACACTGACCCATTGGAATAATTGGTGGTTGCAGCCTTAGTATTGGTCTCCCATGGTCTGCCTAGCAGAAGGTCAAAGCTACCCTTCTGACAGATAAAGAGAGGATGCCAGACCTTAATTCCTTGTACTTCAATAGGGAACTTGTGCACTACACCATAGAGTGGACTAGATCCTGAGTTTGCATCAGTCATGTTCCATCCAATATGGCTATCAACAGGCAGTAGCTCCTTGCTTCTAAGTGTCTTCCAGAAGTCTAGTGGCACAACACAAATCTCTGAACCACTGGCAATATGGCAGTCAACAGGGTCCTCATATGTATACCCTTTCACCACAGCAGTTGCAACTGAGTAAAAGGTCTTATAATTAGTAGTGTTGCCATCCTCTTGGTAGTCTTCATGGTTTGTCTGAATTATATGGGTGTCCATATTTTCAATGGCTTGTTGTCTTGTCCTAAGCAGCTTATTAAAGGTCTTCCCAACAACCTGGGATGTACTCATTATTTCTCCAACAGACAAAGTAAGGTTCTGCTTCAGCAGCTTCTCAGTAATCTGTTGAGGGCTTGAGTAGCTTGCTATCTTTGAGGTCATCTCAAAGTGAGGCAATGGATCTTGGGTGGGCAATATACCAAGCCTCTTGTCAATGATAACCTTGGGCTCTTCAAACAATGGTCTTCTAAGGATGGGCTTGGCAGGTTCTTCAGGGGGGTGTCTTTTGGTAGCAAAGGCATCAACTTTGTATTGTCTGTTGTCAGGGCTGCTTGGACTCACTATATGAGTCCCAATAGGGGCATCAACAGTGATCTTTCTGGTTGCTGAGTAAGATTTCTGGAAAAGAGCTATCATGCTTCCTCTTTGGAGATTTGTGGGGGGCCTTCTTTGTTCCCTGTCAGCAAGCATTCCATCAGCATCAAACTGCACAGCTCCTTCTCTAAGTAGCTGACTAAGCTCTGAGCATTCTCTTCTTGCATGCTGAGTAGAGTCACACCAGATGCAGTGTTTGGGCAAAGGTCTTTGGCTCTTAGTAGCTACTTCAGCTGAGCCATTAGTTTGGAGGGCTAGCTTTTGTTGCTATTCAGCAAGTTGGTCTATTCTGTTGGTAGTTTAGTCTAATTGTCAGCAACAGCACTCCTTGGTTCCTTGGTTGACTGGTCTGGCAGATTAGACTTCAGAAGTCTCATGAAGGTGTAAGTCTTCTTTGCCTCTAGGAGATCACCCTTTGTCTCTGCAAAGCATGGAATTCCAGACCTGTCATCCTTGGCTGCATGTAAGCCAACTTTCCTTGCCAAAGCCTGGGGAAGCCCTTGTGCAAGGTAAAGTTTCATGTTAAGCTCAGTTATAGCCTGGGACTCTAGGAGTGGCTTGGCCATGTCTTCATACTGTTGAATGAACTCTTCAAGGGGTGGCTTGGAAGTCCAGTCCTTCCAGAGTGTCTGAGGTCTTCAACTCCATAGTATATCTGGGGTCTACCATACTGGGTTTGTAGGTAGTTCTTCATCAAGATCCAGTCAGTGAGAGCATCTCCTTGTCTGAGAAGCTTAGTGGTATTAACATTGGTGCAGTAGTAGGGGAAGTCTTCAGCTATTTCATGTCCAGATAGGTTGCACATCTTGCAGAGCTTCTCACATTTGAGTATGAAGCTTTCCACATTCTTTCCATCAAGCTGTGGGGCTCCATGTGAGAGTGGTAATGGCATAGGGTTCATTTTGGGTAGGTAGGTTGGTGTTGTGATCTTGATAATATTGGTAGTCTCTTTTCAATAAGTGGATGATGGCTCAGATCTTCAGGTAAATCTTGTTGGGTCCTAGGGAGCTTGTATGAACCCCCCTCATTAAGTACCAAATATCTGGTGGTGTGCAAGTCCAAGGGAGAGATATGTCCAACACTTCTCAAGTGTTTTGTGTGTGGGGTGCTCACTGGGTGCAATAACCTCTGACAAAAGCTTGCAAGGAATACTTGGGTTCTGTCTCCAATCAATTGTGATGGGCAATCAAGTCACAAGCTTGTCAAGGGAAAACTATTTAGCTACAATCCCCAACTTAGTTGGTATCTTAACAAAAGTATATGCTGGCCTCAGCATCCTTTGAGATGACAATGTACTAAAGCTTCCAAAGTCAAAACAACTGTAAACTCCACCAGCAGAGACTTGACAAGAATGCAGCTGCGGTCAATAGTTACAAAGGCAGAAAAGTATCTTTATATGTACAAGTACAAACTTGGGAAAGAATCAAATATAATAAAAGATACCTACTCTAAGCATTCCTCACAAGTATTGCCTCCAAGGTCAGTTGGCTGTCAGTGCGGTTTCCTGGGAGTGTCCTGTGGTCTGGGATTGGAAGGTCAGGTCACGGCAGGTTGCAGTGATCACACTAATCAACAGGTTGGAATATTGATAAAAGGAATGATGATTTATTGTTGAGGGATTGCCTCCCTTATATACTTTTCTCACCAGCTAAGTGATTACTAATCATGGTGTTCCAGAAGGTTCTGTATATCTATAGAAATCTTAATTACATCAGAATGAGCTAAGAGTATTCTAAGTAGGTACCAGAAGGTTCTAAGAGGCACAGCACTTCCAACCAATCATGAATTAGTACTCTGAAACCTGTGCAATATAGGGATACCATATATGGTATGGAAATGGTAGGGATGGTGACACTGGCAGATCATGTGTCACAGGTACTGGTGCGGATACTTGCCTAATATATAAGCACTTACAGCTAGTAATCTTACATAAAGTGAGAGATAATTTATGTATTAAGGTAAGCAGCTGTGATAGTCAACCAGCTTACAGGATAGTACTAATCAAGTAAGACAAATGAGATGAAACTAAAATATGTGTAGTGAGAAATAGGGAAGTAGAAAATATGGGAATGAGCACATCTGTCAGTGGGTGTCACTGTGACCCCACTATACCAGATTTCTCATGGTTACAGCCAGCTTCTACATCATTCAATATGGGATTCAGGCAAACAAACACCAGAGCACACCTATAAGGGGCATTAGAATCCAACAGGCAGAAGGAATATATTGACTAAATACCAAGAAGTTCTTTGCAGATATTCAGGAGGTATTCATGGCAGAAGTGGCAACAACAAAGCATATGTTTGCAAGATGTATTTATTACCAGCAGTAGAAGGCATATGGCAACTTTGCAAGTGTCACACTCAAAAGCCGTAAAGTTGAGGTGATAGAAGTATGTCAATTATGGCAAGTGTGCATGTTTGTAGAGGTTAGTAAGCAGGAGGCCACAGTATTTTTTGATTTGAACTATATGTGGAATACCCAAGGTAGTAGTGGGTAAGCTGATAAAGAGGGGTGATTCCATAGTGGAATATATGAATTACACAAGGGGAGGTAGAAAAAGGAAATACCGTTTGGTAAATTTGTATGGTAGCATTATACAGAACCAGCAGTAAACTGTTGTACTGTCAATGTAATGCCATCAGAGTCTTGCAGTGAGGCCATCAAAATACCATCAAGTTTCTTGCCATATAAAGCAATTGGATCTCCTGGCCAACTGGATCCACTTAAAACAGTTATAGAGCGCTAAAAGACCACAACAATACCATGCAAATATTGTCACAGCTCCAATAAAATATTGTCAGGATGGATCTGGTTCAAATGTGCTTTTTTGAGGAGATATTCAGAATGGCCACAAAAGAGGTTTTGGGCTATTTTTCATGTAGTATTGGAAAGAATGTTCACTTCAACTCAGTCAGCATCTTGCATGGTGAGACAGAGAGGCAGAAGTCTAGCCCAATTGGTGTCAGTGTCTTGCTGGTGTGCATCTAAGACATAACTAAACTTGTAAAGAAGCTCAGTAGAACTCTTTATGGTCTTGGCTCCTTCAGCATAAAGAGGCAAGGATCTTGGGACAACTACCGGGCAGGTCTAGAGGAAGATGTTAATCTGGAGGATCAAAAGGCATGATTCTTGGTAGTTGATGCAGAGCAAGGCTTGGCAGATTTTCAATGAGGTCAATTACTCTGGCAACATTCTCCAGAGCTTCTTTGATAATTCCAATTTTATCTTGGTAACCAGATATACCTTCAAGGAGTTCATCTCTACAACAATTTTGAGATCTTATCTTGGCAAGCTTTAAGTGCTCAAGCATCAAGGTGATTCTTTCATGCATGATGTTCTCAAGCTGTTGAGTCAGTTCTTCCTGATTTCTTTGGGCCTCTTCCAATGTGGAAAGATTTGGATTACTTGGTGCTGAGGACGTATTTTAAGTGGTTGAATGTAATGGAATTCAACAAAAAAAAGTTATATCAAGAGAAAAGTGTAATAAAACTCTTTAATGAGTTAACTGAACCTAAGTGGCAACTAAGTGCAGAATCCTAGAGTTGTCAAGAGTGACAGAGATCTTAGCAGAGAGGTTCTGGTCTAATATTGGTCTTGTATATAGCTGAGTTGGGCTATAATGGCAACAGATTTAGTTTGCTATGCAGGCTGGGCTTGGTGCTTGTGGGAGTGCTAGATATACTAGGCTTGGGTAGAAACTAGAACAGAATTGCTGAATTCTTAATTTTGCTGAAACATAATCTTGATTTTATTGAGACACACACTAAGCCAAAAGGTTCAGTAAGCTTTATTTATGCTTCTCTGATCAAGTTGATAAGTAAGCACCAAGAGGCTAGACTAATTGAAATTGGTGGGGTGTTGATAGGTGCATAAGATGAATGGAAATTTGCATCATTGATCAGCCAATGCCTTGACAACGCTAAGTGGCTGAATAGATCTCAGATGGTTAATCATGTGGAAAGGCTTGACAGATAAGTTGAAGATGTAATGACTATATGAATACTGATCAGGTGTGACAGCTAAAAATAGATTCTGAGAAACAATAAAATATTCCATAACAGGGATTAGTTATGATGGGGTTAGGAATATCAATTGGGGTACTAGATTTTCTAACAGAGTGAAATTGGCCAAGTTTTAAATGTTGATGCACAACAACTCTGATCAAAGTAATTAATGATATAGGTGGATATCAATATCAACTGTATCACTTGTTATGATCTGCCGCTTGAATGTTTAAGTTAGATCAGTTTTTAATCAAATCAACTAGTATATGTTTTAGGTATCAGTATATCAGTATTGTCTATGAAATCAGTAGCATTAGTAGCAAATGAATCAGCAGATCCTTATCAGACAGAAATAGATATATTAAGTAGGATCTTATTGGGTGATGATGATGCAATCAAATGAGTCATCAGCCACAACCTACATTAGGAAATACAATTAGTCAGCAATTGATCTGGCAAAATGTATATAAGGAGCTGCTGGAACCTCAATAAAAATCAGTTCAAGTTTTAGTGAATACAATACTAGCTAAACTCCCTATTCCTCTACAACTCTTATACCAAGACTTGTAACATTGGTAGCAGCAATAACCAGAAACCTCCCTCCTGAAGAAAAGAAGAAACCACCCTCAAGATGTCGGACAATCAAGAATGGAAGAATGCCATGCAGCAAATCCTGGCCCAACAGCAACAGCTACTCCAGATCCTCAGCCAACAGCAACAAGGAATGACTACCATGGCTCAGAGCCAGCAAAGCCCTGTCAAGAGCAACTTTAGTGTGAAGGTCAACCGGTACCATGGCAGAGTCAATGAAAACCTGGGAACTTGGCTCTTTCAGATTGAAGAAGCTTTTAAAGCCAAAGGAATTGCTCCAGAGAGCAAGTTGCATTATGCAGCTTCTTACCTGGCAGATGCAGCTTTACAGTGGTACCACAACAAGATCAGGTCAGCTACTATGATGGGATGCTCTACAATCTCTACCTGGGATGAGTTCATGTTGGAAATTCAGGATGCTTTTGAACCTCCACACCAGCAGACACTACTAAGAAGGAAGTTAAAGACACTCAGACAGTAAGGAATGGTGCAAGAATACATCTATGAGTACAGATGTCTACTTGGGCAAATTGAAAGAATGGACCCCTTGGACCAAGTTGAATACTTTATTGATGGGTTGAAAGAAAGAACTCGCAAGGAAGTCAATTACCAAAGACCTCAGACTATTGAAGAAGCCATCAAGATTGCCATTGACTATGACTCAGCTATGTTTGGAGTTGGGAAGCCTACAGTGACTAATCAGAAAGGCTATAATCCTTATGAAAGAAGACAATCAGAAGTAGTACCAATGGAAATAGACGCTATGCAGAAGAATCCCTCCTCAGAAGAATGCAAGAAGAGAGGACTTTGCTTCAATTGCCACCAGCAGGGACATATTGCAAAGTACTGCCCTCAGAGAAGAAATGGACACCAGCCAACAAGAACCTTCAACCATATTGAGTCCCATGAACACAGTAATGTGGAAGATGAGCTTGAAGAAGACTTGGAACTCACCTTCCATATGACAGAAGAGTACTTGTCCCAGATGACTTCAAACTCAGGGAAGTTATTGTACTTGAATGGAGTAATCAATGGAGTACCTGCCAAGATCATGATTGACTCAGGAGCATCTCATGAGTACATGTCAGAGCAATTTGCTTTGAAAGCTGGAATCAACTCGGAACCTACCAAGTCAACTTCAGTCTCCACAGCTGATGGGAGCTCCCACATAATCAACCGTATTACCCAGCCAGTAAGAATGAAGATCAATGACTATGAAGAAGACCTACAGGCTTATATATTTGGGAACTGCAAGTTTGACCTTGTACTTGGGAAAACCTGGCTATTTTGTCGTAATCCATCAATCAACTGGAGAACCCATGCTACTCAGATCCAAAAAGACAACAAGACCTATGAGCTATTACCTGCCAGGCTGGATTTCAACTTGGTCAATTCCAGTGTGTGTGACACAAGTGAACTTAGCAAGACCCAGTTCTGTAGAGCACTTAGAAAAGGTACCCAGATGTTCCTCATGGCGGTATTACAGGAGGATTCCTCTACCCCAGCACCCCAGCAGGTCCAGACTCTCTTGAAGAAATATTCAGACGTGTTTCCAGATGAGCTTGTAAGCCTACCACCAGTCAGAGACGTGGATCATGCCATTGACACAGGAGATAGCCCTCCAGTGAGCAAGACACCTTACAGAATGAGTCCATTGGAATTGGAGGAAATGAAGAGACAAATTGATCAGCTATTGGAGCAAGGATACATCAGGCCCAGCAAGTCACCCTGGGGAGCACCAGTGCTTTTTGTGAAAAAGAAGAATGGAACACTTAGGATGTGCATTGACTACAGAGCCCTGAACTCAGTTACCGTCAAGAATAAGTACCCCATACCTTGGATTGATGAGCTTTTGGACCAACTTAATGGAGCCACTATTTTCAGCAAGATTGACCTCATGTCAGGATACAACCAGATTAGGGTGAAACCAGAAGATATCCCTAAGACAGCATTCAGGACCAGATATGGACATTACGAGTACTTAGTCATGAGTTTTGGCCTCACTAATGCCCCTGCAACATTCATGACGCTGATGCAGACTGTCTTTCAGGAGTACTTAGACAAGTTCATGATAATCTACCTGGATGACATATTGATATACAGCAAGACAGAAAAGGATCACATGGTACACATTGAAAAGGTCTTGAAGAAACTAAGAGAGAACAAGCTATATGGCAAGCTAGCCAAGTGTGAATTCTTCAAGGAACACATAGAATATCCGGGACACATAGTGACTAGCACAGGAGTAACCTTAGACCCAAAGAAGGTGGAAGTAATCAAGAATTTGAAGCAGCCCCATAGCATATCAGAACTCAGATCATTCCTTGGAATGGTTTCCTATTATTGGAGATTTGTCAAGTCTTTTGCAAGTATTGCAGCCCCTTTAACTGATATCCTCAAGAAAGACAATACCTACAAGTGGGACATAGCTTGTGAGACTGCCTTCCAGATGCTCAAGAATGAACTTGCTAAGCTGCCAAGCCTAAGAATACCAGACTTCAGAAAAGAGTTCACTCTGTGCACAGATGCTTCAGATTATGCAATTGGTGGAGTGCTGAGCCAAGAACACGAGGGAAAGGACTACCCTGTTGCCTTTGAATCCAAGAAACTGAACTCAGCAGAACAAAACTATCTAGTCCATGAGAAGGAGATGCTTGCTGTAATACACTGTTTGAAGACATGGAGATGCTATATTGAAGGAGTCAAATGCACTGTGAAGACTGATCATGCCTCCCTCAAGTATATATTTACTCAGAAGGTACTCTCTAGAAGAATGACAAGATGGAGTGAATACATTCAGCAATTTGACCTGGAGATTGTCTACTGCCCTGGAAAAAACAACACGGTTGCTGATGCCTTATCAAGATTAGATCAAGTTGCACAACTCAACTTGGTGCATGAATCAGATTGGCCTAGCCTATTACCAAAGTACTTGGAGGACCAAGCCATTCCTAATGAGGTGGATGAAGATATCAAGAAGATAATCCGTGATGAAGCCAGCAAATTTGTTGTACAGGATGAAACACTCTACCAAATTGTTGATGGAAGCCCTATTGCCTATTGTCCTTATGTTGCTTGCCTGGACTTAATACATAAGCTACACAATGGATATGGACATCTTGGGATTGAAGGAACCTATAGCCTTGTGAAAGCCAGAGCATGGTGGCCCAGAATGAAACAAGATATTGAGAAGCTAGTGAAAACATGCCCAAACTGCCAAATCAATCAAGGCCAGCCACAAAGAATTGCCAAACTCTTCCCTTTGGAGCCTGTAAGACCATTTGAGAGATGGGGAATTGACTTTATTGGAAGACTACCAACTACCAGGAAATGCAACCGTTGGATCCTAGTAGCAATTGACCATGCCACTAAATGGCCAGTTGCTAAAGCTGTACCAATAGCCAGTGAACAAGAAGTTGCAAGTTTCATTTACCATGAGATCCTGATGAAGTTTGGATGCCCTGTGGAGATCCTATCCAATAGAGGTGCAAACTTTATGGCAAAGACACTAGAGGCTTACCTGGAAATGCAGCAGATCAGACACTTGAAAACCTCGGCATATCACCCCAGAACTAATGGAGTCACTGAGCGGTTTAATGGATTATTTGGAAAAATGCTGACCAAGTATGCAAATGGAGTTGTTAGTAGATGGGATGAGTATATAGACCAAGCACTCTTTGCATGCAGAGTCAGAGTACACAACACCACCCAGCAATCACCATTTTACTTAGTTTATGGATGTGAACCAAGGATTCCAGGAGATCTCACACAACCAAAGCTTACAGACACCTTAGAAGATGAACTCAGTCAACCAAGTAGACACCAACAACTGGAACAAAGACGTCAAGAGGCACAGACCAAAGTATCTCAAAGTGCAGAAAAGATGAAGCAGAGATTTGATAAGACTATAGCACCAGAAGCATCGACAGTTGGGAACTTTGTATTGCTAAGAAACAACACTCGGAAGAAGTTTGAGCCACAATGGACAGGACCATTCAAGATCATCAGAGAATGTCCATTTGCAACTTACCAACTGGTGGACAAACAAGGCAATATCCGGGAAGACTTAGTGCATAGGGACAGACTCAAGCTTGCAAGACTTGCTGACAATACTGAACCATCAAGATATTGGTATCACAAGAAAAGAGATTCAGGAGAACCCTCTCAACTTTAGTAGGGGAGAATGTTATGATCTGCCGCTTGAATGTTTAAGTTAGATCAGTTTTTAATCAAATCAACTAGTATATGTTTTAGGTATCAGTATATCAGTATTGTCTATGAAATCAGTAGCATTAGTAGCAAATGAATCAGCAGATCCTTATCAGACAGAAATAGATATATTAAGTAGGATCTTATTGGGTGATGATGATGCAATCAAATGAGTCATCAGCCACAACCTACATTAGGAAATACAATTAGTCAGCAATTGATCTGGCAAAATGTATATAAGGAGCTGCTGGAACCTCAATAAAAATCAGTTCAAGTTTTAGTGAATACAATACTAGCTAAACTCCCTATTCCTCTACAACTCTTATACCAAGACTTGTAACACACTCTCCAATAGTCAACCATTCTGGACTAACAATGTCATGAGATCTGATATGCTCCAACACACTGTGGTGTCACCTATAAGGAAGTCCAGAACCATATCACAAAATGAAGCTCCCTTGGGTCATCAGCAGAAAAAGAAAAAGAAGAAAAATGGAAAATACTATAGCTGCAAATTAGGGCACTTCCCCAATGAAGACAAAATATATGTAAACTCTGTTTGGACTATCTTGCAATGCAGATATGCTCTACAGAGCCTCTTGTATAAAGTTCTCAAGCCAGAAAGCCCAAAAGTGCCCAGAAACTTCAACAGGATCTGTCAGACATTGTAGGATATATCAGAGCATATTATTCAAAGCAGATATCTTGATATCTGCTGTCTATGGAGCTGAAAGAAAAAGATGCAAGGATCAGCCAGATAGTTTTTACAGATTTTGAAGACACTAAGACAATCTGTTAGCCTTGCAAACCAAGCACATGGTTACAAATTGTTATCAGGAGAATAAGGATCTTCAAAGTCCTTGTCAAGGAGAGTCTCACCTCAGAAAAAGCCTCTATCTCTACTCTATAGTATATTCTGATATGACAAAAGCAGCTTCATCAGTCCAAATCAGTAGATGTACTCTAAAAATGGCTACCAAACAGCTAATGGTACTTTCTGATACCAAACTGGGTGAATGAAGAAGCAAATGGATCTTAAATCAACCATAAATGCAGTAATCAATCCAGATAAAGTTATTGCTACTTGAGGAAGACAAAGATGACCATTCTAGATTCTTTTTTGTGAATTCATATTGCTGAACTGAAGTGGTCCAAGTGGGAGCAAGCCAATGAGCTCAGAGTTGAGCAAACACTTTTTTTAGCCATGTTATATGTGCCTTAGTTCCAAGAAGTGAGGATAATCTGGCTCAGGCGCAAAACCTTAACATGGCCCAATAAAGGTCATCTCTTGTACCTCATATAGAGTCTCTATAATGTAAGTAACTGTCCTTGAATCTAATATGAACATGCAGTGAAGTTGTCTAAACAAATAAAACTGTTGCCTAGAAATTAGAAAACTCCAGATCTGCCATAAACAACAAATCCTTAACACGGCAACAAGAGGGTCAATGGAGTTCATATAAGAAGCATTGAGTAACCCAGAAGCAATAAATACAAATATTATGATCTGAAGATCAGACTCATCATATTATTTAAGCCTGTGCAAGGGATCAAAGAAGAAGATTAGAATTTTGATTAGATTTTTCCAACTTTAAGCCTACAAATATGTAGATATGCACATTGAGTTACAACTTGGTTCTTCATGCATATACAATGTCTCAAACTTCTGAAAACAGTATTCAGCAGATTTTCCCCTGATTTTACATTGCAATTCTAGCTGCAAGTAGCAAGCAGCTCATGACCAAGTTTGTGTGATTGCAAGCAGGCCTAGTCCACTCCAGGACAATATGTCTGCTTACCTGCCCAACAATCAGTACCCAAGATATTGAGTGCTGTCAGCCATTGTAGTGGGGTCACAGTGACACCCACTGACAGATGTGCTCATTCCCACATTTTCCACTTCCCTATATCTCTACTACACTAATTTAGTTTTATCCCATTTGTCTTACCTGACCAGTACTTTCCCATAAGCTGGTTGACTACACCACTTGCTTACCTTGTTGCATAGATTATCCCTCACTTTATGTAAGATTGCTAACAGCAAATGCATCTAGATTAGGCAAGTACCCATGTCAGTACCCATGACACATGATCAACTTGTGGCACAATCCCTACCATTTCCATACTGTATATGGTATCCCTATGTTACTTGGGTTTCAAGGTACTGATTCCTGATTGGTTGGATGTGCTGTGCCTCTTGGAACCTTCTGGCACCTACTTAAAACATTCTTAGGTCATTGATGATGACTTGTACCAGCAAAGAGAACAATATAAACATCTTCCCTGTAAAGGAGAGGTTTTATGGGAAGAACTACAGACTTGGGGGAATCAGAATACAGACTTTTCTCAGGGGCTACAGCAACCAAACAGATTGAAATACTCTACATACCTGGAATTTCTAAGAACCTACTCTCAGTCAGTAAAGCAATTGCTCAGGGATGGAGATTTGTTTTCACTAAGCTGAACTGCTCAACATTGAGTGAAAATGGACAAAAATTAGCTTTGGAAATCAGAGATCATAATGTATACAAGTTACAATGCAAGATCATAGCACCTGAGTATGTTAACATAGCTGAAACTGATCAAACTAACTGGGAAATATGGCATAGGAGGCTAGGCCACATTGCAGAACAGAAAATGAGTCAATTGGTGAAAAATCATCTTGTTTTAGGCCTAAATTACTCAATTCTGATAAAATTGATTGACTGTAAGGGATGTTCATATGACAAACAAGCTAGGCAGTGATTTAGGAGCTCAGGAGGCATCAACACCACGGAAATATTGGCTATTGTACACTCAGACAAGATATACTTAATGCTATTCACTGGTGACATGACAAGATATTCATGGTTATACTTCCTTACAACAAACAAAGAGGCTTTAGAGACATTTAAACACTTCAAGAACATGGCAGAAACACAAACTGGGTGTAAATTGAAGATACTCCAAAGTGACAATGGAGGGGAATACTGCTCAAAGGAGCTTGCTAAATACTGCTGATCTACTGGTATACTTCAACACACCACTCTTCCACATACTCCACAGCAAAACAAGGTAGCAGAAAGTGCAAATAGAACAATTGTGGAGATGGGAAGATCTATGCTACATGATAAAGGAATGGACTACAAGTCATGGGCATAATCTGTTGCTACCACAGTATACATTAAGAATGAATGCCCAACAACAGCAATATCTGATTCTATACTCTTTGAAGCATATACAGGCAAAAAACAAGACATCCAGCACCTCAGGATCTTTTGCAGTGGTGTCTTTTATCACATCCCTGACAAAAAATGCTCAAAGCTGGAACCAAAGAGTAGATAGGGGTTCTTTCTTGGGTATTGAGATGATACTAAGGGGTATAGAGAGTATGATTGTGGAATTCAAAAGCTGATCAAGAGCAGGGACTTTGTATTTGAGGAGAATACAGATCAGAAAGCCACAGAAATCATTGGCCAGCTGCCTGAGTATGCATTCAGCACTAATGAAGAGTATACCTACCAAATTCAGCCAGATATGGAAGATAATTCCACCAGCTCCAGATCAGAGCAGATTATCCCAGCTAGGAGAGCTACCAGAATAAGAAATGCCTTAGGAAATTGGTGGCTGACATCCAATGATCATGAAGAAGCCTATCTTTCCTTATGTGCTAAACCTCAGAATCTGGAACAGGCAATGCAAAGTACAGATGTTACCATGTGGCAACAAGCCATGCAGGAGGAGTACCTATTGCTGATCATAGCAAAAGCATGGGAACTGGTAAATTTACCCAATGGGAGAAAGCCAACAGGATGTAGATGAGTCTACAAGATTAAGAAAACCTCAAATGGTGCTGTTAATGAGTTCAATGCTAGATTGGTGGCTAAAGGCTGTTCCCAGATTCAGGGACTAGACTTCAAAGACACTTTTGCTCTGGTTGTCAAAAGTAACTCCATTAGTACAGTTCTAGCCTTGGCAGCTGTACAGAGTTCAGATCTGAACCAAATGGACGTCAAAGTAGCCTTTCTAAATGGGGACTTGCAAGCAACTTTATGTATGAAGCAACCAAAAGGTTTTAACAATCCAAAAGACCCTTATAAGGTGTGCAGACTCAGAAAATTGCTGTATGGGCTTAAGCATTCACCAAGAGCATGGTATAACAAGATTCACACATATTTAGAGGAGATTGTGTCCATTTGCAGCACTGCATATCACTATATATATGTGAAACAGCTCAAAAAGGGTATGACCATCCTAGTTCTTTATGTGAGTAACCCAATATTAGCTACAAGGGACCAGGAGGCACTTAACAGACAAAATCAGATCTCTTCAGCAAATTGGAGATGAAAGATTTTGGAAAATTGAGCTATTTTCTTGAAATTGAAGTAAATTATGACACACCTATGCAAATATTGTGCTGAGTCAGTCTAAGACCTCAAGGACATTCTTAAATGCTTCAAAATGGAAAACTGCTAGCCTGCAGCTACCCCTTTGGACAATAATCTAATATTGAGCAAATCTCAGCCAGTTTTGGGTGAAAGTGGCTCAAATATGGACAAAAACTTTCCCTATCAATCAATGGCTAGTAGCCTGATGTACTTGATGGTGTCTGCACATCAAGATATTGCAGTGGCAATTGGAATAGTTGGTGAAGTCATGCAGAATTATGGATTATGTACAGACTTAGGCATTAATTCAGATCAACCAACATATAAGCCAGAACTATGTATATATTGTACAACACCACTTTGTGAGGGAAGCTGTAGAGTAAAGCTTAGTAGAGCTAGTTTACTGCCCAACTGACAAAATGGTGGCAGATATACTAACAAAACCACTAGCTAGATCACAGTTTAAGAATCTCAGAGAGGAACCAAGATTGAAAAATTATTTATTTAAGGGGGAGTGTTGAAATATTAGACTATTTGGGATCATTCAGCAGCTAAAATTTACTTAGCAATTCTAAGCTAGTCTTATTCACTGTAGGACAAATTTGCAGTCCCTACTTTGCCAGTTTCTTTGCGTCTATGATCCTATGATTATTACCCTATTGCAAAGATCAAAATGCAGAATCTGGTCATTAGGCTGTTACTCAACAGCGTAACAGCCAGAAGTAACAATACTTGTCAGAGTAAAGACCTAGAAGCTGTTAAACTCCATATGGGGAAGCCAATATTGAGCCCTGTTGTTATTTGAGAAGTGTCTTGGACATTAGAAACTTATCAAGAAACAGTTATAATTATTGAACTGCTGTTTACTTAGGAAGAAGCTCTGTACTTAGACCTTTGTAGAGGAAATACAGGGGGTAAAGTACCTTAATATTCAGGAGCTTTGTGCAACAGCTTCAGGATTGATTCATAATGTGTGTTAAAGTAATAACTTGATCTTGAACATAGGGGGACTATTATAGGCTCAGTTATCTGATGGAAATGGTGATTTTAGGCTCTAGGTGTGTCCCACAGTAACTAAAAGTAGTTCAGATATTTTATGTATATGTTAGCTGCTCAAAAACACCTAATAGCAGAATATTTCATTAAGTACAGGGCTGTTCAACATCAATACCAGTTGAAATACCTTGGTTAATCAGCATAAGACCTGATTGGCCATTCAAGCCAAATTCTGGACTCTAATTCAATAGTTTGGCCAAATAAGCACCAACTTAGTGGAATATAGTTTCATTGAGATAGTGCTAGCCATAGTATATCCGACCAAAATCAGCGCTGAATGGCTTCATAAACAGTCCTTATTTGTGAAAATCACCCAGGACTATATACTTTGAGCAATCACCAGATTGAACTGACACATAAAGATTCTATTTGAAGCAAATGCTTAAAGATTGCTGAATAGGCTCAGGCAATCTTCCTGGGGTATGTTGAAGCTACATTGACACCCATCTGCAAAAGATTGTGTGAATTTGCTATGCTCTACCACTTTAATTAGCAAGGTCAAGATATTATATGGTAAAGTCAATAAAGACCTTGAAACATGGGACTTCAAAATTGAGGAGGCCATCATGGTTGAAGGAGTAACCCAAGAAATCAAATTGACTAATAAAGCTTGTTATGTTATGATATGCCGCTTGAATGCTTAAGTTAGATCAGTTTTTAGTCAAATCAATTAGCTATATGTTTAGGTTATCAGTATATCAGTATTTTCTATCAAATCAGTAGCATTAGTCAGCAAATGAATCAGCGGATCCTTATCAGACAGAAATGGATATATTAGGTAGGATCTTATTGGGTGATGATGATGCAATCAAATGAGTCATCAGCCACAGCCTACATTAGGAAATACAATTAGTCAGCAATTGATCTAGCAAAATATACATAAGGAGCTGCTGGAATCCCAATAAAGATCAGTTCAAGTTTTAGTGAATACAATACTAGCTAAACTACCTATACCTTCACAACTCTTACACCAAGACTTGTAACAGTTATTTGGCAGATGCTGTTTGCAATGCTACTGCTACATGACAATGTCAGGCAGTACAATGGACCACTCAGGTACTTCAACCAGGGATGAACATGTGCTAAAGATTCTAGATAAACTTGAACCTCCTCACCAGCTGAAACTACATCAATGGAAGCTGAAGATACCATAATATAGACCTATGGTTCTAGAATAAATACATGCATATAGATGTTAACTTGTGCAAATTACTAAAATGGACTTCTTTGATGATGGTTAGTGCTTTGCAGATGGACTGAAGAAAAGCACTTGACTCAGCTAAGCTAGATTGGAAAGACATGAATGACCATTCAGAATGGTTACAATCACTTTGAAAGAAAATAACTAGAAGCTGTATCTCTGAAGATATATGCTTTACAGAAGAATCCAACCTCAGCAGAGAGCAGGAAAGTATCTCAAGTAGTATCCTATATGAAAGAGCTTCCATGTAAGAATGGAGCAGTTGATGGAGTACCTGTCAAGAGCATGATTGAGTCAGGGGCATTGCATCTGTATATTTCTAATCAATGCCTTGAATCCTGGAGTTGTTCCAGCACTAAGCAAATCAGTTCCAGTCACTAAAGCTGATGGGCACTTTGACATAATCAATCATATCACTATGAAACCAAGAAGAACAATCAATGACTTTGCTGAAGACCTTGAGACCTAATTATATGACAGCTGTAAGATTGACCATTTACTTGGAAAAGCTGGCTACTCTGCTGTGACTCATTGACTGATTGGAGTGTTGATGCCACTTAGATGCAGAAGCGTAACAGGACATATGTGCTACCACCTGCCAGACTGAGTTACAACTTGCCTAATTCCCATGATTGTTACTCAAGTGAGCTTAGTAAGATATGATACCTCAAGGCACCTGGTAAAGTGAACCAAATATTACTCATAAGAGTATTATAGAGGGATATACTTGCCCCAGCTTATCAGATAGTCTAGACACTTGAAAGGTTCAATTAGACATGCTTCCAAATGAGTTTGGGAACCTACCACAAATCAGCAAAGCTTACGAAGCCATTGGTGTCAGGGATAGCCCTCCTGAGAGCAAAGTGCCTTACAGAGTGAGTACACTGAAATTGGAAGAAGTGAATACACAAATTAGCCATTTTTTGTAATACAGAAATATCATACCCAAAAACTCACTGTGGGGAGAACCAGAAATTCTTGTGAAGATATGATTGCAACACCATCAATGAGCATTAATCACAAAGAGCCAATCCCAGTAATTGTGAGGAGTAAGTATCTTGTACCCTGAGTTGATTAGCTTTTTACAAAGCTATTGGTCCCTTTATACCCAGCAAGATTGACCTCTTTACAGGGTCCAACTCTTTAGAGTAGATATAGAAGATAACTCCAAGTGAATAACTCAGAACTTCATATGGTCTCCAGGAGTACTTCATAGTCAGTTTAGACCTCATCAATGCTCAAGACATATACAAGACCATGAAGCAGACCATCTGCCAAAAGAACTTGGTCAAGCTTCTGGTGATCTCTGTATATGTAACACTGATTTACAGCAAGACAGATGCGCACTATTCAAATTTCATTAAGTAGGCCCTAATGAAGCTCAGAGACAACTAGCTCTGTAGAAACATATCTAAATGTGAGTTCTTGAGTCAGTGTACTGAGTATCTGTATTGCATGTATAAAACAAAGGCTCAGCTTTAGATCTTAGGCACATTGAAGTCATCAAGAATCTGGAGCAGCACTAATGCAAATCAGATATCAGAGCATATCTTAAAGTAGTCATTTAATTTTAAGCACTAGCCAAGTGCTTAGTTAGTATAACAGCCCTTTTAGCTGCTATCTTAAGAAAGACAACCTCTTGTTGTGACAAACAGCCTGTTAAACTGCGTATTGAAGATTCAAGAATATACTTGCTGTGCTTCCAAGCCCAAGAATACCTGACTTCAAAAAAGAGGGCATTCACTGCACCAGCATAAAAGACTCAGCATTTGGTGAAGAAATTAGCCAGGGGCATGAAGGTACAAAATATCAAGTTGAAATGCAAATATATTGCTCCCAGTGGAAAGCTTATATTCCAACAGAAACCCTCTATTTTAAATGTCTCCGGTTTCTAACTGATTCCCAATTTCAACCAATGGCTTATAGCTTGCCAATTTTGCTGCAGTTGCATGCTGACTTCTGCATATTCTCTCTGTGGGAAATGATGTTCTTAGTGTTGATGTTTGGATAATAATAATGTGTGTGAGATATGGAAAGAATCCCCTGAATCTTGCACATTTGACTGCATTACCATGTATTGTGCCTAAAAAAGCTGGCTATCTTGCTGATGGCTGGGGTATCTCCAATGCAGAAAGTAAAATGCACTCTGACATGATGGCCACTTCCTGATATCCTGCTGGAAGGCATACAAAATTCATTCAGCAATGGATACAGGTAGCTATCCAGGTTGAACAGTGATTTGGCCCAGTTGCCAGTGAGACTACCATCAGAGTATTGCTATGATACTGTAAGATAGGTTAAAGATTCTGGTGGATGAGAATCAGTGGCCAGCGGGATTTACTGGTAGAGTGTTATGATCTGCCACTTGAATGTTTAAGTTAGATCAGTTTTTAGTCATATCAATTAGCATATGCTTAGGTTATCAGTATATCAGTATTATCTATGAAATCAGTAGCATTAGTCAGCAAATGAATCAGCAGTTCCTTATCAGACAGAAATAGATATATTAAGTAGGGTCTTATTGGGTGATGATGATGCAATCAAATGAGTCATCAGCCACAACCTACATTAGGAAATACAATTACTCAGCAATTGATCTGGCAAAATGTATATAAGGAGCTGCTGGAACCTCAATAAAAATCAGTCCAAGTTTTAGTGAATACAATACTAGCTAAACTCCCTATTCCTCTACAACTCTTATACCAAGACTTGTAACAAAAGTACCATTCAATGAGAATCCATCAAGTGCTAAGGCAAAGGTATGGTAATACATACCTTCAAAGTAGCCCCTGTTTCTTGGCTATTTGTAATGCTTGCCATCAAATATATAGGATATATTTATGCTTGATAGATGCTGAGCGCGGTACTCTATAGCATTGCAATATATGTTGGACTATATTACCTTCTTTAGACAGGGTATGACCGGAATATATCTGGAGTGTGAACAATGATTTCCCTCAATGGTTGTGAATTCCCAACAATTAGGACATGTTGCAAAGGTGGCATTTTTTGATGTGAATGCCACGCAACCGTCAACACATGCTGGAATCAGCAGAGTCTCTGGGTCATATGTTGCCAGCCACATGATGGTTGTCCACTTTTATCATGCATATGGTAAGTTTCATCCTGGAATGATTTTGGCAAGAAGTAGTAATAAATCCTCAAAGCCCCCATTACTGATATTAGTGGAAATGCACCACTTCTCTAGCCACAACACTACATCATTCACAAGTAAATGGATTACTGTGCTCACATGGCTCACTAAAGTATCCTTGGCATTTCTTTCTACTGGTGTTGTCTCATTGAATATTGGGATTTGACCATGCTCATGCATGGTATTGTTGTCAGGGGAGATAGGCTCACAAATCATCAGTGAGCCTTCTTTGCCAGAGCTATCACTCTGTGTGCCATATTCAGAAGGCTGTGGTAAGCCTCAAGACATCACAAACTCATCTGACTCAGTTTGCACATGGTTACAAAAATGGCCAAGTGCCAATATAGGCATATCCACTCCCCTGCAAGATAATGTTGGTATAGTAGTAACTGATGAATGGTCAGATATGACTTATGTGGCAAAACACCAGCTGTGATTCTTGTAGTACTTCCTATACTGTCTGCATGCTCTATGGCTGAGGGCTTGCTACAATAGCCACATGGTCTTTTTCTATTCTCTTACGGCATTGAATCAGAGTAGTCTTGTTCATGGGGCAAACTGTTTGACCTTCTCCAACAAAATGCTATTATATCACAGTATGGACAGTAATCATGTGAATTTAAGACAGTCTTGTATTTGAGACATTGCACCTAAATGAATGTAAAGTTCAATGATGACCTGCCATAGTAAGCATTATAAACAAAGCTCTTGCCCCACATACCCATTTGTATGTAACACTATTTTCTCTTTGATTTGATTCACTTCTGTATATATGCTGCCAAAAATAAAGTAAAATTGTCTGGTTCCCAGCCACATCCCACTGCTGACGGCAGCAGTAGAACCATTGGACAACTGCTTGCTTTGACATTCAGTGCATCAAGTGGGGCTACATTCAAAAAAGGCCATGTTTACAGTGTGCCCATTAAAGGTAATGATGCAGACTCCTCAGGCTCTCAGTCATGAAGGCAACCGAGAGTCTCTGTGGAGCCAAAAGTCACCATAATGCTAAGGCAGATAAGAGTGTAGTAAACACCATACATTTAGTTGAAGACCATTGAGTGGCCATGATAACATCACCACCATCCATATCAGCAACTATGTTGTCAACTCATACCAAAGCATTAATGAAGCAATTAGGTGTATTGGCTTGTAGGATAGATGTGATGGCCCAGGGAAATCAGAAAATAGTCCAGGGAACAGGATGAGTGGATACTATGTGTAGAGCATTGAATATCCCAGGTAGAGAATGCTGTATCTTTGCTTCGAAGAAGGAGCACAAGAAACTCAATGTCACAGCCAAGAATTGAGCCATTTCCCAATGTAACAGCAGAGGAACACCGTACAGTCTTTGAAGCACAACAACAGTACCAAAAGATAAAGCCCACAGAGAAACCTTATTAACAAAAAAACAACTGCTTTCACAGGAGTTGGAAGTACAGGCAGTTGAGCTACACTCCAGCAAAGTAGATGAGTTTGCAGAGAAAGCAATTTGTCTACCACAGCCTCCACATCCACTATTGTTGAGAGAGTGAAGACCCTACTGACAGACAAGGCTACAATGTCAAGAACTCAAGTGATAATCACAATACCTTCAGTGAAATTTTGCAACATTAATAGGCACATTAAGAGGTTGCAACACTTTTTCAAGAGCAGTGCTTAAGAAAACACACTTAAATGTTCCAAGGACTCATTGTAAAGACCTGGCAGATGAGATGCTAGACCTTGTAGTGCCAGCTGAAGACCAGGACATGTGGGAACCAGTGAATGAATAGTGGCATAATGCTGTTGGGTTCCTGCCTTAGTCATGGAAAGAGAGCATTGCAGCAGAAATACTTATTGAGTGTTGGATTTTAATGAAATTACTTGTTGAATGTGGCGTTCAGCTTCATGTTAGCGCAGGGTACAGGGACTTGTTTAGTCAATCCATTAGGCAGTTGAGGTGCAACTGAAGTTTCAACAGAAATAAATCATTTTGTATGCATAAAAAGTAAGAGAAACAATTGAGTCAGAAAGTAAGGAGAGTGCCAAAGAGGCAATAGTCAATCAATGTAGACAAGTGTAGGAGGTGATTGAATGTCTGGGATCAGAAAGTGAGCAAGTTGGCAGGGAATCAATCAAAACCTACCAATATACTGTTGTGATGAGAAATTTTGATCAAGTTCATGTGAAATTTGGGGTGCAATTATTTTTCAACAGTTGCTGCGCAGTGTCCTGATAAGATCAACACTTCTTAGTCATGGAGCTCTAGGTCTGTGACGGCCTTTGGCGGGATCATCACAATAATTTCTTGTATGGTAGTACCAATTAGATCCCTTCATTTGCACTGTGCTCTTGCACATAATGCACAGCATTGATCCAAAAAATTATCAAACAGTGAACATTCTCTAAATATACCTCTGGAGGTTTGTAACTTGTTACAAAAATGCATGGCACTATCTTGGTCCACTGGAGCTATCTGGCACTTAATTTAGACATTGGGCCTGTAGTGAAACCTATGCAAAGCACTTATAGTGACAGATAGTATCAGTCAACTAAGTTATCGCTTTACACTTTAGTGACATGTTATAGAGTTTTTGGACCAAATTCAGAGTGTCAGAGTTACTCAGTTGCACATTCATATCTTTAATCCTCTTGTGCAAATACCCATGGTCCCCAACATTAACCCCAAGATATAGATATGCTGTGCACAAACAAATCAAACTTACCAAATTTGACTCCATTGGAAAATCTTGTAATCTGACTGATTTTCCCCAGTAAAAGCATAAGAAGTCCCAGTTATGGTTAATTTTTTTCCGCCTTGGAATCTATTTTTAGCTATCACACCTTGGCAATTTCATGCAGTCATTATGTTATCAACTCATCTGCTAAAGCATTACTAAGTGATTAGTCATGTAAGATCTATCCAACCACTTGGCAGCTACCAGGACATCAGCAGATATGATGATACAATTCTCATTTATCTTATGCACCCATCAACACCCATTGTAACTCTAATTAATCCAGTCTCTTGGCACTTACTAGTTCTTTTGGATCCAAGAGGTACAAATAAAGCTTACTGTGCCTTTTGGTTAAGTATGTTTCTCAACAAGATTCAGACTGTATCTGAGCAAAAATAAGGTTCAACATTACTATTCTAGCTTCTGCTCAAGCCTAGTATATCTAGCACTTCCAAGAACATTAAGTCTGTTATGCATAGCCAACCATTTCAGTTACCTTTATAGCCAAACAGAGCAAAATCCAGGACCAATGTTAGACCAGAATTTTTCTGACAATATTTCTACCACTCTCTCTGAAACCTAAAATTCTGCACTGAACTGTCCCTTTGGCTCAGTTACATTGTTCAAGTGTTTGATTACATTTCTCACTTGAATACAATAATATTAAAGAATAGAGTTTCTCCAGTGCAACAGTTGAGACACCAGAGCTACTTTGCATGAAGATACTGAGCAAGGTTTCACGTTGAATTGCAATGTACAGGTCTGCTACAACTCTCTGGTACTACTTAGCACTATTGGGCACTCATGGCACAATATGGCACTAAGTATCAGAACAATTTGTATAAGTATCTTGCAAACCATGGTTAAATGCTAATTATTCTGCCACTAATACCTCTGTACCATCTGATAGATGCAATATTGTGCACAGCCAATATATTCCTTCTTGCTGCAATAACATAGTCCTTGTTATTGGCCAACACTGATTCTTGTTGATAAGAGTCCTCCATTGAGAGGTGCAGAAGTTGACCTGCACCTAGATGATACCTAGCATATTTTGGTTAAGTTGTTCTATTCAAAGTAGTAGCATGGTGCATTCAACCCAACTATGTCTTACTTAATAAATACTCATGTATTAGGCTGCTTAACTTTTAATGCCAAAGGCATCCCAATGAAAAACTGATTTGGTCATTCAGGTGAATCAAATCCATAGAAGTTGTGAAGATCCTGCAATGTTCCGTTGGATAGTGCCACATAGTGCCAGCCTGTTTATAGTGCCAGATTGATCTGGCACTCTACAGCACTATCTGGCACTATAATTTCTACCATGATGCCAGTGGTATGATACAGTTACTGGTAATTTTACTCAATCTTACATATGTTGCTCAGAGTAGTTCCTTTCTTGCTTTATTTACTCTTCATAATGCTCCAGACACACTTTAAAATAACTTCAATTTATGCCCATTTTTTATTTCTGCCATGCTCTTAAGTGTCTGAATGTCTCTCAAGACTCAGTCTTTGTCTTGAGGAAGTACACCCATGTATATCTTGTCTTGTCATCATTGAACACCATAAAATATCTCTTAGCTCCAAAGGAGAGTGTTTTCGTGGGCTCACATATGCCTGAGTGCAAAATAGCCAGTGTTTTGGTGCAACTAATGCCTGTTGAGCTCCTGAAACATTGCCAATCTGGCTTCCCATATGAACTTTCCTCAATGACACTTAACTTGATTGGCATTGAGCAGCTTTGGCCCAAAACAAGCTGATTTTTTACCAATTGATTCATTCTCTGTTCTCCAATGTGCAAATAGCCTCCTATGCCATGTCTCCCAGTTAGTTTTATTAGTTTCAGCAATGCTGACATACTCAGGTAGAGTAATATTGCATTGTAACTAGTATATATTGCAATCTGGGATTCCCAAAGCTAATAATTGCCTAATTTCACTCAGTATTAACCAGCCTAGCTTAGTACAGACAAATTCCAATTACTGAGTAGTTGCTTTACCAACACAGTGTAGGTTCTTAGCTATTCAAGATACATACACTATGTCAGTCAGTTTTGCTGTTTTTGCCCCCAAGATGTCACTCATATTTATCAGTATATACCCACAACCAGTAGCTTCCAGTGCAGAGTTGTTTCCCAGATAACCTTTTTTACCGGAATGGTCTATAAGTTGCTGTGCCACTCCTTTATATTGCACTATGCTGTGATGCTCCAGAGTAGATATACCATTTACTACTTTGATTACTTGCAATCTCAGGTACAGCTACAAATAACTGCTCATGTGTAGTTGTATTGTTTGCCTGCTCTAGTTTCTGTTTTTTGTCTGCTTGGCTCCTCATGCATTCTTTTGCCCAGTGCCCTGGCTTCTTTCAGTGGATATATTGAGCAGGTTTTCTTTGGTTTTGTTGTTTCCATTATTTTCTGTGTGCCTTTCTGAGGTAAATCAAGTATTATCTTCAATTTTCTCTGCTTAATCATTATATATGTGTTCTTCATGGAGAAGTCTTCCTTTAATATAGTCTAAGGTTAGTGAATTTTGTGTGCTATCAAAAGAAAGTATATGTAGCTCATACTTGTCTGGTAAGCTGCAAAGCTGACAGAGTATCTTTTCTTCATCATATTCACCAGGATTAATACTGCAAGGTTCTTCTGCAAGTGTCTCCATCCTGGTAAAGAGTTGTATCATGTTTTCATCTGGCTTCTTCTTCATGCAGAAGAGCTTTGTTTCAAATAAAGCTTGCTTGTTATTGACTTTGCTCTAACAATCTTCTCTAAGGGTTACCATGCTGTTTTGGCAGTATTTGAAGCATTAATTTGTCCAATGAAGGAATCTTGTGCATTGATACATATGGCATCAAAGACCTTTCTCTCCTTCTCTTGAAACTTCTCCACTACTTTTGCTGTTTCTTTGGGCTTTGCTTTTTTTCCTGATACTATATTCCAAAGAAATCTTTCCTCAAGGTGGATCTATATCTCAATTCTTCAAAATATGTAGTTCTTCCTATCCAACCACTCCTTTACAGGGAAGATGTTTGTGTTGCACTGCTTGCTGTAGAAGGCATCCATAAAATACACCAAGGCAATTGTGCCTGATGAACTGTTGCAATATAAGAAGTAATTTGGATATACAGAACTTATCAAGAAATTGTGATAATAGCTGAGCTGTTCTTATCATAAGGAAGCTCTGAATTTGTACCTTTGTGGAAGTAATACAACTGAAATGCTAAGTAAGGAAAGTTTCTCAACATTCAGGAGCACACTGTGACAGTTTCAAGGTTAATACATCATAGACTTGTTCCATTACACTGTGTCAGGGTGTGTGGTCCAATCAGGATACTGTTGCTTGCAGTCTGTACACTTCCTCTTGAAGCTCACCATCTGATTCCTCAAGGTATTCACTTACCCTTTGTCTGATACTTTGGAGCTGTTGCCTGGATGAGTCCTGTGTATATTGCTCTTGGAAGCCACTTGGCTCTACAGATATATCATATAATACATAAGTCATTTGAGGCAAAAACTCATTCAAATCTCCTTGGTTCCCAGAGTTGAGGCACAAACAGACACATCAAGCCTGTACTGTGTAAATTGCACACAAAATTGTTCCTGCACAGCTTCCTCTTCGAATTGCCTCACTCTCAGCTCATTCTTGATTTCAATACTTGTTTTATTATTTATACTAACATATATCCACTGGCATCTTGATGTAGAACTCATGCCACAGCTTTCTAATCAGGTTCCTCCATCTCTGTCAGCTTTCTGAGGTATCTAGCTCTGCTAGATTAATGAGTAGTGCCCAAAAATCTGTAGAAGGCTCATCACAGACACTTGGGCCTTACTAAAATCATTGGAAAGAACTCAAACAGATTCTGCATTGACTTTCCTGGACCAGACCACACTTGTGAGCTAGAGGAACGGTTTTGTCAGGGTTGTACTAAAGATGAGTTGAGACTTGGTATAAGGACCATAGCAACAGATTTCAATACTTACACAGTAGTATATCGGCATTAACCTGGTCTTATATGAAATACATATGAAAACTAATGTGATTGTTGAGTTTTCCTTATATTATGCATGATGCATCTTGGATTGCATTGACATGGATCAGATCCCATCATTTGCAGATTTCCTATTTGATTACAGATTTGTGGGCAAAGCATCAATAAAAATACAAAGTCATTGCTTGAGGATGATATTTGCAACATAATGATAGGATACATGGCAATTGATGAAGATTTAATCATAATACATGGAAAAACAGATAAATAAGTGACTTGTTCCGTTGGATAGTGCCACATAGTGCCAGCCTGTTTATAGTGCCAGATTGATCTGGCACTCTACGGCACTATCTGGCACAATAATTTCTACCATGATGCCAGTGGTATGATACAGTTACTGGTAATTTTACTCAATCTTACTTATGTTGCTCAGAATAGTGCTTTTCTTGCTTTATTTACTCTTCATAATGCTCCAGACACATTTCTCTCAGTGGATGTCTTCTTGTATGAGCATACTGCGCATTAATAAGTATCTTAACTATTTTACCTATTCTTCTGTTTTCTCCTATATACAACTTTCCTCTGTATTTACCGGCCAATAAGCTGAATCTCTTCAGATATCCAAATGTGTGCTCTACCCTCACTCTGAAATGATTAAATATCTCATTGTAGAGCTTCTGCCTCCTGCTAAGCATACCATACCTTGGCTTCCTTCATGCTTTAATACATCCTAATCTCAGATAATCCTCTCCTATATAGGCTAAGTCTGCCATACATTTCTCCCTCTACTGAATTCTGGATGACTCCCTACCCAGAGTGCTTTGTCATGCCTACTTCCAGCAAATGGCCCACTAAACCAGATGATGTTACCCTCAATGTCAGACAGTGCTTGAAACTTCACACAGTGTGCCTTGTACTTGCCAGAATAAAAGTGCCTCTGCCCTCTACAAGGTCTGTTAATCCTCACTGGGAAGATATCCAAAATACTCCTGATATGGAACCTGTTGCTGAACACTCTGGGATATGGATGTCTATTGGAGCTTCTGAGCCTAGTATTCCAAGCTTGCTCTAAGTCATTCATACACTCTGCATGGTGGTTCTCCATTGCTGTCAGCTGGGAATGAAAGCTTCTAGGACTTTTGTTACCATGGATGGTAGGATGAAATCTTGTAGGGCAATAGTTCTTGTAATAGCAGAGAAGCTTATCAAGGTATCTCCTGGAGTATATTGGGGTAGATGGTCCACAGTACTTAGAATAGATCTCCTCTAGTTTGTCAAAAGGAAATTAATGCATAATGATTTTATCTTCATCAATTGCAATGTATCCCATCATTATGTTGCCAAACCATACACAAACAATGCCTTTGTACTTTATTTTTACTTTACTCATAGGTCTATAATCTAATAGGAAATTAGCCATTGATGTGATCTGATCTGTGCCAATGCAATCCAAGATGCGTCAAGCATAATATATGAAAAATTCAACAATCACATTAGTTTTCATGTATATTTCATATAAGACCAGGTTGATGCCAATATACTGCTGTATAAGTATCCAAATCTGTTGCTATGGTCCCCATACCAAGTCTCAACTCATCTTTAGTGCAACCCAGACAAAATCCATCCCCCAGTGCACAAGCATGGTCAGGACCGGAAAAGTTGATGTTAGATCCATTTGATTTCTTGCCAAATGATTTTAGTATGGCCCAAGTGTCTATGATGAGCCTTCATACAGATATTTGGGCACTACTAATTAATCTAGCAGAACTAGAAACCTCAGAGAGTCAACAAAGATGGAAGAATTTGAGTAGAAAGCTGTGGCATGAGTTCTACATCAAGATGCCAGCCAATGTATGTAAGAAGATATATAACAAGACAAGTATTGAAATCAAGAATGAGCTGAGAGTAAGGGGATTTGATGAAGAAGCCGCATGGGAGCAATTTCATGCGCAATTTGCACAGTACAGTCTGGACGCATCCATTTGAGCCTCAACTTTGGGAACCAAAGAGATTTTGAATGAGTTTTTGCCTCAGATGACTAATGTACTACATGATATATTAGTAGTGCTAAGTGGCATCCAAGTGCAATATACACAGGACTCATCCAGGCAACAGCTCCAAAGTATCAGACAAAGGGTAAGTGAATACCTTGAGGAATCAGATGGTGAGCTTCAGGAGGAAGAATACAGACCGCAAGCAACATCATCCAGATTACACCCTGCATCAAGTCAACGCACATTGAGTCAACACATGTTGGGTCAATGCACATGCTTCAGAGCAAAACTACCAGAACTTGCCAAACTGCTCATTTAAACACAAGTCCATTGGAGTGGACCAAGTCACATCAGCATGCAGCATGGCATTGAACTTGGCCAAGGGCCATCTCAATGTGTCAAGTCATGTCTGCACGTGTTGTTTGCCTGGCCATCAGCAAGTTACATCTGGTGACCTGACTGATGATGACCAACATAAAGTGCCTCAACCAGCAGAGCCCTTGGCAAGTAAAAGAATGTGTCAGCACATGGCACTGTCATGATCACATGACAACCATGAACACCCATGCCAAGTTTCAGCTTCCTAGCTCAATTTCTAAGAGATTCCTTCTGGAACCTTCTACCACCTTCCAGAAAGTTCCTTACCATTCCAAACCATTGTTACACAATGGAACATTCCATGGAAGCTTCCCATCGTATTTTTCATAGTCCAGTACCATATATGGAAATACCAGGTCACATGACTTAGTCACATGATCAGGTGACCCAATCCATTTCCCCATCCTGTCTCAGTGCCGTGTCATCTATGTCATTATCCCCAGCACCATTGCTGTGCCTCACCCCACAACCCCATTAGTATTAGCTAATATCTCTCGGCATCAGTATAGCCAAAAAGTATATATAGTCCTATCCCCCCTTAAGTATTCCTCAGTCTGATAAACACAGGTCTTGAATAAACAGCCTTGCCTTGAATCCTGCCTTGCCTTGATGGTCCACACCTAAGTCCTTTCCTGCCATGCCTAGCTTTTCCTCCTGCCTTGTGTCTATTCATAACAGTTTTATCAGACTCTCCGGACTTACCTGTGGATCCCTGCCTTCTGCCCAAAGTTTGAAGAAAACTTGTAAAAGGAATACTCACTGTAAGTATCACCCATCATCTTTCCCTAGTCTTGTCCTATAAAGGCAAAGATACTTTATCTTTGTAAAACTATTGGTCAAAGCTGCATTCACTTTATTACCCTGCTGGTGGAGTTTACAGTTGTTACAGTATTGGAAGCTTTAGTACAATACTCTATCAAAGGGTGTTGAAACCAGTACCTTCTGAAGTGACGCTAACTTATTTAAGTTGGGGATTGTGGCTCAATAGTTGTATTCTTAACATACCAGTGGCTTTACAAACCCACAACCTAGTTTAGTATATTCCAGTATTCCTTGCAAGTTCATCCGCCTTCCTCTGCTACCATGTCCAACCTAGAGCTGAACTTTGCCCAGCTCATGGCTGCCTTTACCCAACTGCAGCAAGACCATGCAGACCTCAGAAACACTTTTGCTCAGTTCCAGAACCAAAGTGCCCAGCAAACTGGCCATGTCCCAGTCTACCAAGAACCCAAGTATACTCCTGCTACCAAGTTCAATGGCTCTCAGAATGAATTCCGTGGCTTCATCAACATGGTGAAGAACAATCTTGCACTCCAGCCCAACCGGTACCCCACTGACCAGGCCAAAGTTGGTTTCATCTCCAACCTGATTACTGGTACAGCTCTCAAGTGGTTCTCCCCATTAGTGGAGACCAACTCTCCCCTCCTCAGAGACTACCAAGCCTTTCTCACTGAAATGGAGCTAACATTTGGTAACCTTGACCAAGCCAAAACTGCTGCCAACAAGATCAAGACCCTCAAACAAGGGAACAAACCAGCATCAGTCTATGCCTCAGAATTCCGACAACTCTCCAGTGACCTCAGCTCCTGGGGTCAAGCAGCCTTGATAAGCCAATTCCAAGATGGCCTTAATGATGAAGTTTGTGATCTGCTACTCACACTCCCAGATCCAGATACATTGGTTGAAGCTATGCACCAAGCAATCCGGTGTGATAACAGACTATTCCAGAAGAAGCAAAAGAATCGTCAAAGACACATTCCTGTTGCAGTCCCAGCTCCTCCTGCTCCCCAAGTCACTCCAGAAGATCCTATGCAGATTGATAGTGCCAAATACAAGAAACTATCAAAGAGTGAAAAGTCCAGACGTCAACAAGCCAACCTCTGTCTATACTGTGGCCAACCAGGTCACTTTGCCAAGTCCTGCCCCAACAAGAAGTTCAGCTTCAAGCTGATGCAGTCCTCCAGCAACCAACCTGATCCAGATCTGTCGGGAAACTCCAATGTCCAGTTGCACTGACAGGCTTGCAACTGGACCCACCCATGAAAATCCAGCATATCCAAGAATCTTCCTTTGCCACAAAATCTATCCAGTCCTTGAGAATGCCTGTCAAAATCCAGATCCCTGACTCTGGTCCTGTCCCAGCCCTAGCCCTGATTGATTCCGGTGCTTCATCCTGTTTCATTGACCAAGCCTTTGTCCAGAAGCACTCTATTCCTGTTACCTTGAAATCCTGTCCAGTCCAAGTAGAAGTTGTTGATGGAAGATCACTCTCCTCTGGTGCCGTCACCCATGAAACATGCTTACTCCAGCTATCCAGTACTGCCCACCAAGAAAGAATTGCCTTCAACATCATCAACTCACCACACTATCCTATTGTGCTAGGAAGCTCATGGCTGAGCTACCACAATCCGAGTATTGATTGGAAATCCAACATCCTGTCATTCACCAGATCCCACCAAGTCAACTCCATGAAATCTCCAGACCCTGATAACCGTGAAAAGACGGTTGCCAACAGTTCAACAGCCCAAGATACCTTGCCAGCTGAAGGAGCCCCCTCAGCAACTATACCAGCCAAGTACCAAGAGTTTGCCCATGTCTTTGACAAGAAGAAAGCAGAACTCCTCCCTGACCATTGGCCTTATGACTGCCCTATTGACCTTGAAGATGGAAAAGTCCCTCCATTTGGCCCAATATATAACCTCTCCCAGCCGGAGCTGAAAGAACTCCATGGTTATATTCAAGAAAACCTCCAGAAGGGTTTTATTCAGCACTCCAAATCACCTGCTGGAGCCCCAATCCTCTTTGTCAAGAAGAAGGATGGCACCCTCAGAATGTGTGTGGACTACCGTGCTTGGAATAAGATCACAGTCAAGAAGCGCTACCCCCTGTCCCTGATCCACACACTGTTGGATCAGCTATCTGCTGCCCAAGTCTTCACCAAGATAGACTTGAGAGGAGCTTACAATCTTGTCAGAATCAAGCCTGGTGATGAATGGAAAACTGCCTTTTGCACAAGATATGGTCACTTTGAGTACAAAGTAATGCCATTTGGCCTAACCAACGCCCCTGCTGTGTTTCAACACCTCATGAATGATATATTCCGTGAATACCTTGACCAGTTTGTGGTAATCTACCTTGATGATATTCTCATATACTCCAAGAGCCAAGATGAACATGATGAACATGTCAAGAAAGTATTGAGAAAACTAGACTCTGCCGGTCTCTATGCCAAGTTAGAGAAGTGTGAATTTGACCAGAGAGAAGTGGAATTTCTTGGTTACCTCATCAGCCCTGAGGGAACAAGAATGGACCCAAAGAAAGTTGACTCAGTCCAGTCCTGGAAAACTCCAAGCTCAGTCAAGGAAGTACAATCCTTCCTGGGATTTGCCAACTTCTATCGCAGGTTCATAGCCAACTACTCAAAGATAGTCACCCCTCTGACAAAGCTAACCCAGAAGAACACACCTTTTGCCTGGAATGAGGAGCAATCCACCTCATTCAACCAACTTAAGAAATCTTTCCTGAAGGCCCCCCTGCTTGCCCACCCTGACCTTGAGAAGCAATTCATAGTGGAGACTGATGCTTCTGATTTTGCCCTTGGTGCCATACTCTCCCAGTATGATGAGGACAATGTGTTGCACCCCATTGCATTCTACTCTCGGAAGTTTTCCCCTGCAGAGATCAACTATGATATCTATGATAAGGAGTTGCTTGCCATCATTGTAGCCTTTGAGCAATGGAGACACTACCTGGATGGTGCTAAACACAAAATCAAAGTCTTCTGTGACCATAAGAACCTTGAGTACTTTGCAACTTCCAAAGTACTAAACTGGAGACAAGCCAGATGGTCACTCTTCCTGTCCAGCTTTGACTTTACTATCACCTATAGACCTGGTGCAAAGCAAGGAAAGCCTGATGCCCTGTCCAGAAAAAAGGAATATGCCCTGGAAGAGGGAGATGATGCCTGTCGGCAAATGGAACACCCATTGCTGAGCAAGAAACATTTTGAGATCCTTGCCACCCAGTCCTCAAGTCTTGTCATCCCTTCATTCCTAGTAAGGATATCAGAATCCCAAGCCTCTGATATGACTTCCAGCACCGTCAAGAAATATCTGGAATCCCCAGTTGGGCCCCCTCCCAAGTTCCCAAACATCCAGAACCTGCATTTGGTAAACAACCTCATTTACCACAAGCAGCAGCTTTATGTCCCAGATCTTGCCACCCAACTAGACATCATTAAGTCTCGGCATGATTCAACGGTTGCAGGCCACTTTGGTACTGCCAAAACCTTGAATGCTATCAAAAGAGATTTCTGGTGGCCTAGAATGATAACTCTTATCAAAGAATACATTCTGACTTGTGATATTTACAACCGTGCAAAACCAGCCAGCACCAGCCTTATGGACTTCTTCAGCCCCTGCCTATCCCAAAACACCAATGGAGATCTATATCTATGGACTTCATTACTGACCTCCCTGAGTCATGTGGCTTCAATGCTATACTTGTAGTGGCTGACCAGCTGACCAAGATGGCTCACTTTATCCCTTGCTGTAAGAACACTGATGCAAAAGAAACAACTGCTTTAGTCCTGAAGAATATTTTCCGCCTTCATGGTATCCCCAGTGATATTGTGTCAGATAGAGGCCCACAGTTTGTGTCCAAGTTTTGGAAACACTTCATGCAATACCTTGGTGTTCAAGTCAAGCTCTCTACTGCCTTCCATCCACAGTCCGATGGCCAGACTGAAAGAATCAACCAGATTCTAGAGCAATACCTCCGGTGCTATATCAATTACCAGCAAGACAATTGGGTTGATCTACTCCCTGTTGCTGAGTTTGCCTACAACAACTCAAGCCATAGTGCAACCGGTTTTACACCATTCTATGCAAACTATGGATTCCACCCTCAGTTTGATATCCAGATCCCAACAAACCCAATGAGCCCACATGCGGCTGAACATGCCCAAGCAATCCAGGACATCCAGAACACCCTCAAGGAAGAGCTATCCTTAGCTCAGGAAAGCTACAAGAAATTTGCCAATCTAAAACGGCATCCCAGCCCAGATCTTAATGAAGGAGATTCTGTATGGTTGCTCAGAAGAAACATCAGCACCAACCGCCCTTGTGACAAGTTGGATTTCAAGAAACTTGGTCCCTTCAAGATCAAGAAGAAGCTTAGCCCTATAGTATATCAGCTACAGTTACCAGCAAGTATGAAAATCCATGATACTTTCCATGTGTCCCTCCTGGAGCCGTATTGTAGGAACACATTGCCAAACCGGCAAGAAGCAAAGCCCCAAGCTATCCAGGTTGACCAACATCAAGAATTTGAAGTTAAACAGATTCTAGACTCCAAGTATATCCGGTCAAAGCTGTACTACTTAGTAGACTGGATTGGTTATGATCCAAGTGACCAAACATGGGAACCAGCTACCCATCTCACTAATTGTCAAGAACTAGTCACCCAGTTCCACCAACAATATCCTGCAAAACCTGCCCCAAAGGGAAACAGAGCTTCACCTGGAAGAGGAGAATAGTGTCATGATCACATGACAACCATGAACACCCATGCCAAGTTTCAGCTTCCTAGCTCAATTTCTAAGAGATTCCTTCTGGAACCTTCTACCACCTTCCAGAAAGTTCCTGACCATTCCAAAGTCCAGCACTATATATGGAAATACCAGGTCACATGACTTATTCACATGATCAGGTGACCCAATCCATTTCCCCATCCTGTCTCAGTGCCGTGTCATCTATGTCATTATCCCCAGCACCATTGCTGTGCCTCACCCCACAACCCCATTAGTATTAGCTAATATCTCTTGGCATCAGTATAGCCAAAAAGTATATATAGTCCTATCCCCCCTTAAGTATTCCTCAGTCTGATAAACACAGGTCTTGAATAAACAGCCTTGCCTTGAATCCTGCCTTGCCTTGATGGTCCACACCTAAGTCCTTTCCTGCCATGCCTAGCTTTTCCTCCTGCCTTGTGTCTATTCATAACAGGCACTCCAGGCTGGTTTAGTTGGTTTAGTCAGAGCAATTCAGTGTGGCCAAGCTGCAGTATTGCACTCATCAACTAGGAGGCAAAATAATGACAACAAATACACAAGTATCCAAGATGATAGTCAGCCAGGCAGTAGTATAGGTGTGCAAAGTGAGTTGCTACCAAATGCTTCAGTAGTAATCCCTATGAGAAAAAAACCCAGGAGAAGATGATACAATAGCTTTGAATTGCTCACATTTGTAATGATCCCAACAGCCCTTTTTTTTTGCAATCCAAATTGAGCCATTGCAAATCAGTGATCATCAAATTTTTGATATAAGTAATAACAAAAATTGTCTCACATTTGCAACACAACCCCTATAAATAAACACCCTGCATATATAAATGTCATCTGTAATACCAGTGCAGCTATTGGATCTGTTTTGCACCTACCCAATTGCTTGCATGCTAGCTATGACACCACGTCCAATCACTAGGATCAGGGATTTACTTGCTCAATGGGCAAAATGGGATATTTGATGGCAAATCAGGTAGCTTGTTTAGTAGTCAATAGACTTGTTCTGTTTGATAGTGCCACATAGTACCAGCCTGTTTATGGTGCCAGATCAATCTGGCACTCTACGGCACTATCTGGCACTATAATTTCTACTATGATGCCAGTGGTATGATACAGTTACCGGTAATTTTACTCAATCTTACTTATGTTGCTCAGAATAGTGCTTTCCTTGCTTTATTTACTCTTCATAATGCTCCATACATTTCTCTCAGTGGATGTCTTCTTGTATGAGTATACTGCGCATTAATAAGTATCTTAACTATTTTACCTATTCTGCTGTTTTCACCTATATATGACTTTCCTCTGTATTTACCTGCCAATATGCTGAATCTCTTCAGATATCCAAATGTGTGCTCTACCCTCACTCTGAAATGATTAAATATCTCATTGTAGAGCTTCTGCTTCCTGCTAAGCACACCATTCCTCGGCTTCCTATAAGCTGTAATACATCCTAATCTCTGACAATCCTCTCCTATATAGGCTAAGTCTGCCATACATTTCTCCCCTCTAATGAATTCAGGATGATTCTCTACCCAGAGTGCTTTGTCATGCCTACTTCCAGCAAATGGCCCACTAAACCAAATGATGTTACCCTCAATGTCAGACAGTGCTTGAAACTTCACACAGTGTGCCTTGTACTTGCCAGAATAAAAGTGCCTCTGCCCTCTAGAAGGTCTGTTAATCCTCACTGGGAAGGTATCCAAAATACTCCTGATATGGAACCTGTTGCTGAACACTCTGGGTTATGGAAGTCTATTGGAGCTTCTGAACCTAGTATTCCAAGCTTGCTCTAAGTCATTCATACCCTCTGCAAGGTGGTTCTCCATTGCTGTCAGTTTACTGCTGTATCAGTATCCAAATCCGTTGCTATGGTCCCCATACCAAGCCTCAACTCATCTTTAGTACAACCCAGACAAAACCCATCCCCCAGCTCACAAGCATGGTCCAGACCGGAGAAGTCTATGTTGGATCCGTTCAAGTTCTTGCCAAATGCTTTTAGTATGGCCCAAGTGTCTATGATGAGCCTTCATACAGATATTTGGGCACTACTGATTAATCTAGCAGAACTAGATACCTCAGAGAGTCAACAAAGTTAGAAGAATTTGAGTAGAAAGCTGTGGCATGAGTTCTACATCAAGATGCCAGCCAATGTATGTAAAAAGATATATAACAAGACAAGTATTGAAATCAAGAATGAGCTGAGAGTGAGGGGATTTGACAAAGAAGCCGCGCGGGAACAATTTTGCGCGCAATTTGCACAGTACGGGCCGGACGTGTCCGTTTGTACCTCAACTTTGGGAACCAAAGAGATTTTGAATGAGTTTTTGCCTCAAATGCCTAATGTACTTTGTGATATATTAGTAGAGCTAAGTGGCTTCCAAGAGCAATATACACAGCACTCATCCAGGCAACAGCTCTAAAGTATCAGACAGAGGGTAAGTGAATACCTTGAGGAATCAGATGGTGAGCTTCAGGAGGAAGAATACAGACCACAAGCAACATTGTCCAGATCACGCCAGCACGCCTTCCTGGATTCCCTACCATCTCTTGCAACCACAGCGCGCCGGCGCATGTCAGTCCAGACCACGCCAACATCCTTTACCAGAACGCCCCACGTCAAGTCAACGCGCATTGAGTCAACGTGCGTGCTTCAGAGCAAAACTACGAGAACTTGCCAAACTGCTCATTTAGACACAAGTCCATTGGAGCGGACCAAGTCGCAACAACATGCGGCATCACATCAAACTCAGCCAAGGGCCATCTCAACGCGTCAAGGCGCGCCTGCGTGTTCCGTTTTGCCTGACCATCAGCAAGTTACTTCTGGTGAACTGACTGATGATGACCAACATGAAGTGCCTCAACCACCGGAGCCCTTGGCAAGTAAAAGAACGCGTCAGCATGTGGCACTACAGGCCAGTGCAGTTGGTTCAGTCGGAGCAATTCAGCACGGCAAAGCTGCAGCATTGCACTCATCAACTAGGAGGCAACATACTGAGTACAAATACACAAGTAGCCATGATGATAGTCAGCCAGGAAGTAGTATAGGTGGGCAAAGTAAGTCACTACCAGATGCTTCAGCAGTAATCCCTGTGAGAAAAAAACCCAGGAGAAGATGATGCGATTGCTTTGAATTGCTCACATTTGTAATGATCCTGACCACCCTTTTTTTTTGCAATCCGAATTGAGCCATTGCAAATCAGTGATCATCAAATTTTTAATATAAGTAATATCAAGGTTGTCTCACATTTGAGACAGAACCCCTATAAATAAACACCCTACATATATATACGTCATCTGTAATACCAGTGCAGCTATTGGATCTGTTTTGCACCTACACAATTGCTTGTGTGCTAGCTATGACACCTTGTCCAATCACTAAGATCAGGGATTTACTTGCTCAATGGGTAAAATGGGATATTTGATGGCAAATCAGGTAGCTTTTTCAGCAGTCAATGAGCCAATTGGGGGCTGCCAGCTTCAGGATACTTTTTGACCAATTAACCACTGAGATACTGTCTAATTGGAGTGATGGTAACCCAAATGGCAAGTATCAGTGTAGTTTATAGTGTGATACACATTTATTTCCATTTACACTAAAGACACATTTCCAAATACCGGATTTTACTTGCCGTAATAGCAATATCCACTTGAGCACATGATGCAAACATTACAAGTTGGTGCAATCATACACGCCAACCTCATTGTGTCAGATTGTGCCATAGTGTGCAAGATTGTCCCACATAGTGCAAAATGGTCCAAATACAATCCTGCCTACTGGCAGTTATATTATTGCACCTGATTGTTTTTTACAACCGCAGATTGTGCCGTGTGCCCTGGCACGGTACAATGGAACAAGTCTAAAGTATATTGCGCCAAATCAAATCAATACACCTCTGCCCAATGACCTACTAACTGTAATATGACTTACTCATCTGAATGGGTTTTTCTCATCAATCCCATCATCACCACTGGATTTCCTTTTGACACACTAGAGGAGATCAATACCAAGTACTGTGAACCATCTACCCCAATCTACTCAAGGAGATCCTTTGTTGAGCTTTTGTTCTATTACAAGAACTATTGCCCCGCAAGGTCTCATCCCACCATCCATGGCAAAAATGTCCTAAAAGCTTTCATTCTCAGCTGACAGCAATGGAGAACCACCATGCAGAGTGTATGAATGACTTAGAGCAAGCTTGGAATACTAGGATCAAAAGCTCCAATAGACATCCATATCCCAGAGTGTTCAGCAATAGGTTCCATATATGAAGCATTTTGGATACATTCCCAGTCAAGATTATCAGACCTTCAAGAGGGCAGAGGCACTCTGATTCTGGCAAGTGCAAGGCACACTGTGTGAAGCTTCAAGCACTGTCTGACATTGCAGGTAACAACATCTGGTTTAGTGGGCCATTTGCTGGAAGTAGGCATGACAAAGTACTCTGGGTAGGGAATCATCCAGAATTCAGTAGAGGGGAGAAATGTATGGGAGACTTAGCCTTTATAGGAGAGGATTGTCTGAGATGAGGATGTATTACAGCACATAGGAAGCCAAGGAATGGTGTGCTTGGCAGGAAGCAGAAGCCCTACAATGAGATATTTAATCATTTCAGAGTGAGGGTGGAGCATATATTAGGATAGCTAAAGAGATCCAGCATACTGGCCGGTAACCATAGAGGAAAGTCATGTATAGGAGAAAACAGCAGAATAGGTAAAATAGTCATGATATTTATCGGTGCACAGTATATTCAAAGAAGAAGACATCCACTGAGAGAAGTGTTTCTGGAGCATTATGAAGAGCAAATAAAGCAAGGAAAACACTATTCTGCGCAACATAAGTAAGATTAAATAAAATTATCAGTTACTAAATCCTACCACTGGCATTATGGTTGAAGTTATAATGTCAGATGATGTCATTGTGGTGGTGTATAAGTCCAAGGGAGAGATATGTCCAACACTTCTCAAGTGTCTTTTGTGTAGGGTGTTCACTGGGTGCAGTAACCTCTGGCAAAAGTTTGCTAGGAGTACTTGTGTTCTGTCTCTAATCAAATGTGATGGACAATAAAGTCACAAGCTTGTCAAGGGAAAACTATTGAGCTACAATCCCCAACTTAGTTGGTATCCTAACAGGCATAGGGTTCATCTTGGGTAGGTAGGTTGTTATTGTAATCTTGATAATATTGGTAGTCACTTTTCAATAAGTGGATGATGACTCAAATCTTCAGGTAAATCTTGTTGGGTCCTAGGGAGCTTGTATGAACCCCCCACATTAGGTGTCAAATATGTGGTGGTGTATAAGTCCAAGGGAGATATATGTCCAACACTTCTCAAGTGTTTGTGTGTGGGGCGTTCACTGGGGCAATAACCTCTGGCAAAAGCTTGCAAGGAATACTTGGGTTCTGTCTCTAATCTAATGTGAAGGGGAATAAAGCCACAAGCTTGTCAAGGGAAAACTATTGAGCTACAATCCCCAACTTAGTTGGCATCTTAACAAAAGTATGTGCTGGGTTCAGCATCCTTTCAGATGACAATAGACTTGTTCCATTGTGCCATTGATCATAGTGCCAGATAGTGCTGTATATTTTGTTATTAACTTGATATTTTAGGGTCATATGCATGTCAATTTTGATCCCAAATTGGCACTGTATGGCACCATCTGGCACTCTGTGGCATGATCAGGCACCATCTGGCATGCTATGGCACTATTGGGCACTACAATCAGCTGGAATGATGGAACAAGTCCAATGTACTAAAGCTTCCAAAGTCAAAACAACTGCCCTGTGGACAGTGTGCCCATTGAAGGTAATAATGCAGACTCCTCAGGCCTTCAGTTAAGTAGGCAATTGAGAACCTCTGCAGAGCCACAAGCTGACCATTATGCTCAGGCAGATGAGAATGCAACAAACGCAGTACCCTCTGTTGACGATCAGCAAGTGGCCATGATAACATCACCACCACCCATATTAGCAAGTATGTTGTCAGCTCATACCAAAGCATTAATGAGGCAATTAGGTGCAGTGGCTGATAGGATAGATGCAATGGCCCAGAGAAATCAGGAAGTAGTGCAGAAACAGGATGAGCGGATAATACGTGTAGAGCAATCAATATCCCAGGTAGAGAAAGCAGTATCTTTGCTGCAAAGAAGGAACTCAAGTAGCTCAATGTCACAGCCAAGAATTGAGCCATTTCCCAATGTAACAGCAGAGGAACACCATACAGTCTTTGAAGCACAACAGCAGTGCCCAAAAATAAAGCCCACAGAAAAACCTATCACAGAGTGTGAGGGAGACAATATGGTGTTTTTACCAAAGCCTAAAAATCAAAAGACATTGAAGATCTGTGAAGCCGTTGAGTGCAATAATGAAGAGTGGGCTAATATACAAGAGGCCATCAGAAGTCTAGCATGCCATCACCTTAAGGCCAGCATACCATGGGACCATCAGGAACTCAAGGCCAAGCAAAATGCACTTGGCTTGTTCCATGAGCATTATCCTGGATTCTAATGGGCAAACAGATTTTGGGCCAGCAATGGTATGCAAAGAAAGTATCTTAAGAGTAGCAGAAGCTATCAAAGGCAGAAGAACAAGGGTGCCATAACTAAAAACCAGCGGCTTCCTCAAGAGCCTGTTACAAGCAGGGCCAAGAGCTCCAGACTAGCATCAAAGAGTTGTCAGGCAGCTAGAAGAGTGCCAATTAAGGACAAGCAGGCAAACATGGATGCACCAGCACAACATTTATCATGGAAAAAGCGTAGTACCACTCAAGAAGCACCCAGTCAAAGTAGCAGTGAAGGACCTGGCAGTGATAAAAACCAACAGCTTTCACAGGAGCCCGTCACAACTATGGTTGAGAGCTCAAAACAAGCTGAAAAGAAACGTCAGGTTACCAGAAGAATGCCAGCAAGGTACAAGCAGGGCAAAACAGATGCATCAGAGCAGAATTTATCCAGGAGAAAACATAGTAATTTACAAGTAGCGCTCAGACAAAGTAGTAGTGAAAGACCGGGCAGTAATAAAGAAAAAGGTAAAGGGAAAAAAGTCTACCCAAGCCTGACACAGGGAGGCATACAAAAAAAACTGCAGTTATTGCCAATAAACACCACAACCAGGAACATACTGAATCCCATCATAGCCAAGAAGAATTACCCACAAAAAAACAGCTGTTTTCACAAGAGTCGGAAGCGCAGCCAGTTGAGCTACACTCCAGCAAGGTAGATGAGTTTGCTGAAAAAGGCAACTTTGTCTGCCACAGCCTCCATTGTTGCAAGAGTGGAGATCCCACTGACAGACAAGGCTACAACATCATGAGCTTGAAAGACTATCATAATGCCTTCAGTGGAGTTTTGGAACATTAATAGGCACACCAAGAGGTTGCAGCACTTCTTCAAGAGCAGTGCTCAAGAAAACGCACTGAAATATTGTAAGGATTTATTGCAAAGACTGGTAGATGAGGTGCTAAACCATGCAGTGCCGGCTGAAGACCAGGATGTGTGGGAACCAGTGAATGAACAGTGGCATAAAGCTGTTGGGTTCCTGCCAAAGTTGTGCAACCAGAGCGTTACAGCAGAAATACTTATTGAGTGGTGGATTCTAATGGAGTTACTTGTTGAATGTGGGGTTGGGCTTAATGTTAGTGTAGGGTATAGAGACTTGTATTGGTCAATACAATTGGCAATTGAGATACAACTGAAGTTTCAATGGAAATAAATCAGCTCAAATGCATGAAAAGTAAGAGAAACAGTTGAGTCAGGAAGCAAGGAGTGTGAGAAGAGGTAATAGCCAATCAATTCACACAAACATAGGAGGTGATAGAGTGTCTGGGATCAGAAAGTGAGCAAATTGGCAGGGAACCAATCAAAAGCCACTTATACATTGTTGTGATGAAAAATTTTGAAAAAGTTTTTTGTGAAATCTGGGGTGCAATTATTTTTCAGCGGTCTCTGGATGGTGTCCTGACAAGATCAGTACCTCTTAGTCACAGGACATTAACCTTGAGATGGCCTTTTGATGGGATCATCTCAATAATTTATCATAGGGGCTAAGTTGAATCCTGGAATACTTTTGGCAAGATGTGGGAGTATGTCCTCAAGGCCCCTATTAGTGATGTTTGTGGAAACATGCCACTTCTCTAGCCACAGTATTGCATTATTCACCAGTAGCTGGATTCCTGGGCTCACTTGGCTCCATAAGGTTTCCTTGCCACTTTATACATGAGTGTTGTTTCATTGCATACAGGGATTTTGCCAGGCTCATACCAGGTATTGTTATTGGGTGAGATAGGCTGTCAATCCACTAGTGAGCCTTCTTCTTCAGAGCTATCACTCTCAGTGCCATATTTAGAAGGCCAAGGTGAGCATGAAGGTGCAACAAACTCAGGTTTAGTAAATATGTCTGCTAACATTTCACCTGTAGGATAGTAAACCAGACGGCTAACTTATTCTCTACAGCTCCCCATATCAAGCCATATCAATAACTGTTGTGCTTAGTTTAAGCATGAAAGCATGGACTTATAAGTATCTAGGTATCTGCTGAACTGCTGAAATATGAACTGATCCACAGTTCTGATTATTCTGGCTGACAACTCCCACTAAGCATGAGATTTCTGGAAATGTTCCTAACACAATATGTGTCAAATTGCTGACTGCATATTGGTGAGAGAAGCCTGGGCTTGCAGAGAGTACCAATTGGACTTGATTAGGTTTAGCTTTGACCAAGTTAATTTTTGTCTCCATAGAGGTAGCTGCCAGTTTTCAGTCTGCCACTTTGTACTTCCATAGTATATTTAAATCTACTTAGGCTGTCCTGAGATAATAGTCTGCGCATCACTCTTGATGTGAAAGTGTATTTGTAACCAGCAACTGTTCTTTCCTAGATTGGCTGTTTGGACTTCATAGATAGGGGTGAGGTAATCACTTTAGAATTTTCTTGGTTATTGATTGCTTCAAAAAGCTCATCCACATATAGAGCAATCAGAGCCAGGTTTGCTTTATTTAGCTTATTATAGATACCACTGCCACTAGTACCTAGCTGAGGGCCAAGGAACTCTACATTCAAAGCTATCTACAATTCCAGGCTCCAAGTGAATATCTGAAACCATATAGTGACTTTTTATCCCTACAGCTCAATAAGGGGCCTTCTTGGTCAGTCTAAACTTTAGGCTAGTCTATATACAAATCCTTATCAAGTTTCACATTCAAAAAAGCCTTTTTACACCCATATGATGAGTCATAAACTCATATTTAGCTGCAATAATAACTATAGCCATTTGTAACCTGCTGGAATTAAGCTTGGCTACTGGTGCAAAGGTCTTAGTGTAGTGCAGTTCAGTTGTTTCAGAGTAGGCAGTGGCCATAAGTCTTCCTTGTTATATATCATTTTTACCATCAGCTTTGTATAATGTGTTGGCAACCCATCTGCATCCTGCTGATTTAAGTTGATTGTTAACTTAAACAAGTCCTATATTTGATTTTCCACCAGAGCCTGATACTCCTCAGTCATTCTAGATCTCTGAAGCCTTGTCAAAGATCTATCAGGGCCTCCTTTACTATCTGAGGCTCATCAATGTAGACTGGATAAGCATAGGCTAAGGTTGTACATTTACTGATATAGTAACTGTTGTCAGAGTCTTGGAGGTACTGGAAGTAATTGGGAGTACAGGTGATTATGTGGTTTTCTTGCTGATTTATCAAATGAAAAAGTAGTGTTTATACTTTTACATGATCTAGGCATAGCAAACACACAACATAGGCTTAAGAAGGTCTCAAGAACATCTGTGCAAAGTTTGGGCTGTTTGGACAACTTTGAGAGTTTTCATGTTTTTGGTACCTTATATTTTTTGTGAAAATATTCCAAGAGAGTCCCAACAGCAAACTTCGTCTGTGTTCTCTAAGACCTGTAGGTGACAATCTAAGTAACTAAATTAGGTGAATATTTAGGTGGAATTGCAAGCTTTTACAACACCCCTGCTCTACTAAATGCTCATACTGACTAGTCCTAATTTTGACATAAAATATTCAAATTTGTCTCTAACTAATGCTTTGGTAATATGTCAGCAATCATCTCACCCATAGGACTGTTGAAAAGCTCACAAATTTACTCTCTATTGCTTCACATACAATATGATGTCTAATATATATATATGTCAGGTTCTTGCATGAAAAGTTGGACTTCTACCTGATTATATATACCCTTGGTTATCTTATTGTAAAGGTATGGGCATTTTTTTACATAATCCTAAATCTGAAAAAGGTGTTGTAGCCATACTTCTTCTTTAGTAGCTTCTCAGGCTGCCATATGGTCTCCCTCTGTGGCACAAAGTGCTATGGTTGATTGCTTTTTGAATTCCATGAAATTGCTCCTTTGAAGTGAAGTGAAGTATATGTTGTGGTGGATCATCTGTCTTCCAGGCTTTGTCCCCAATCAACATCAGAGTTGTTGTAAGTGATAGCTGACATTGGAAGTGATTTGGAGGACAAGTAGATTACATGGTTTTCACTTAATGATTTATTGAATGTAATAGTAGTATTAGCACTTTTACATGATTTTGGCACAACAAATATATTGAATAGGTTTATTAAGGTCCCAAAAACATGTGAGCAAAGGTTGTGGCTGTTTGGACAGCTTTGAGTATTTTCATTTTCTGGATACCTGGTATTTTGACAAGAATATTTTAAGTAAATCCCAATTAGGAATTTGGTCAGTATTCTCTAGCATTTGAAGGTAGTGATTGAAGTAACTAAGCTTGGGGAGTACTTAGGTGGGATTACCAATCTTTACTACACTCCCACTTAGCTAAATCCTCATACTGACTAGTCCTATTTTGGCCTAATATATTGAAATTTGTCCCTAGCTGATGGTTTGGTATATGTTGTATCCAAGAGAAAGTGTAATAAAACTCTTGAATTGTTTAACTGAACCAAAGGGACAATTAAGTGCAGAATCTTAAAATTGTCACAGAGTGGCGGAAATATTAGCAGAAAGATTCTGATCTAATATTGGTCTTGGATATAGCTGGGTTGGCTATAAAGACAATGATATTTGTTTGCTAGGCAGGCTAGGCTTGGTGTTCTTTGGAGTGCTACATATACTAGGCTGGGATAGAAACTAGAACAGAATTGTTGGATTCTTATTTTTGCTGAGACAGAATCTTAATTTTGTTGAGACACACACTAAACCAAAAGGTTCAGTAAACTTTATTTATACTTTTCTGATCAAGTTGAATTAGTAAGCACCAAGGGACTGGATTGATTGAAATCAATTTGGGTGTTCATAGGTTCATAAGATAAATGAAAATTACATCATCAATCAACTGATGTCTTGGCAACTGCACAGTGGTTGGATAGATCTCAGATGACTAATCACCTGGGAGGCTTGGCAGATAGGTTGATAACGTAATGACCATTTGAAAATAGATAAGGTGTCATAGCTAAAAATAGATTCTGAGGTGGGATAAAATAAACTGTAACTGGAATTTGTTATGTTTGGGTTAGGGAAAATCAGTTAGGGTACTAGATTTTCAAACGGAGTAAAATTGGCTAAGTTTTAAATGTTGATGCACAACATCACTTCCTTCCAGAAGAGGAGTTTTTGATACCTTCTGGGTTCCTCTGCGGCTCCAATACTGATCAATAATGGCAACATCTTCAAAGTTGGTGTAAGGTTCCCAGGTGTTGTGTTTGGCATCATAGCCTTTCCACTTGACTAAATAAAGGCAATTTGGTTCTTCTCCATCATGGTCCACAATAGCTTCAACTTCATAGGATTCTGAAGTTACTGGGTCTTAAGAAATAAGTTTGAGTGAAGAAGGTGGAAGGTTTTTGGGTAGCAGTGCTCCAGTGTTATCCTGAAGTACATAAGATCCTCCAGTAGTGCGTCTGACAACCTTGAATGGTCCTTCATACTTGGGGTCAAGCTTAGATTGCTGGATTGGATCTAGTGTCATGACATATGACCCATCTGGGAAGCTGCTGTTCCTGTGTCTTGAGGTGTACGTTGAAGTCATCTTTTGCTGAGAGGCCTTACTTCTGGCACTGATAGCAGGGTAGACAATGTTGGTAAGGTACTCAAACCAGTTCTTTAGCTTATCTGTATTCAAACTTGCTAACTCTGTATTCTGGTAGTCTCCAAAGTGGTTGTATCTTCTTCCAAACATCAAGGAAAATGGTGTTGATCCATGTAGAGTGGCAATTTTGGTGTTGATAGCATAGTGTACAGTTGGAATGTACTTGTCCCAATTCTTCTTGATACCTTTGATTGATTTCCTGATGATGTTCACTGAGGTCTGAACATGTCTTTCAGCCAGTCCATTAGCTTTGGGATGATATAGAGTGATCAGATGGTGATCAATGGTGCTATTCTGGCAAAGGGCTTTATCATGTGATTCACAAATTCTGTTCCATTATCCAATTGAATGACCTTAGGGAATCCAAAAAGGCAGAAGAGCTTGAATAGTTCTTGTGCAATAGTGGCAGCATGCTTGTCTGGGATAGCTTTGAGGAAGACAAAGCATGTGCAGACATCCACAATTACAAAGAGGTAGTGATTACCATCATCACTAGTGGTGAAAGGTCCAGCTAGATCAATTGCAATATGATCCATAGGAAGGCTTGCATGGATGGGGCTCAAAGGGTGAGCTCCATGGCGGCTGATATTGTAAAGTTGACATTCTCTGCATGACTTGACAAATTCTAAGCAGTCAACTTTGATATTTGGCCAGTGATATCCATCAGAGTGTAGCTTCTTCATAAGTGTGTCAGTTCCATAGTGTCCAAGTAAATGACTCCTCTGTATCAATGTTTTCCTTTGTTCTTCAGGTGGGATTTTCTAAGTTGCTGAATCCAGTTGAGGAATTATTTTGGGAGTTGTAGAGTGTTTACTGATTACATCAATAGTCACATGTCCCTCCCAAGGTGAAGTTGGAAAAAGTCTTGACAGGTGGTCAGGCAGGATGTTGAGAATTCCTGGGCAATGAATAACTGTATATTCATAATCAAGTAGAGTATCAAGCCAGCTGGTAAGCATTGGAGTCAGAGTCTTCTGAGCGTGGATATAGATAAGGGCTCAGTGGTCAGTGTACAAGGTAAAAGGATTACCCCATAGATACTGATGAAACTTCTTCAAGGCAAAGACTATGGCAAGTAGCTCCTTCTTGGTAGCAGAGTAGTTTCTCTCAGCTGGTTGTAGGGACCTGGCTTGGAAAGAGATCCAGTGAGGCGGATTTTGGTCTTCATCTTGATAGAGGACTGCCCCTAACCCAACATTAGATGCATCCGTAGCAACAACAAAGGGCTTAGTAAAGTCTGGGTATGATAAGGTGGGTGCTTTTGGAAGCAGTTGGCAGAGTGACTCAAAGGCTTGGTCATGAGTCTTGTTCCAGGCTGAGGTGAGATCAGGGCTATGGCGTAATGCATCTAAAGGGGCACTCGATGAAGACATGAGTGGTATGTGTTCCCTGAAATAGTTGAATACTCCAAGATAATGTTGAAGTTGCTTGGCACTAGTGGGTTTTGGCCATTCTGGGATATTGACCAGTTTGAAAGGATCTAATTGGTGGCCAGCTGGTGTGACTATAAATCCAAGTAGATTGATTTTGAGGCAGGCAAAACTGCACTTTTCAGCATTGAGAATCAGTCCAGCAGTTGTCAGTCTGTTGATTACATCAGTGACATGGGTTGCATGATCATCACGGTTAGTGGAAAATATGATGACATCATCAACAAATACCAATGCGTATGGTGCATTCTTGAGTATTATAGCCATGACTCTCTGAAACTTGCTGGTAAGTGTCTTTAGGCCAAAGGGAGCTCCCTGAAACATCCATTGCATATTATTCCAAGTAACGGCAGTCTTATGCTGATGATCAGGATGGATCTGGAATTGGTGATATGCATCCTTCAAGTCCAACTTGGAGAATGCTTTTGCTCCTGATAGTGCGGAAAAGATATTTTGTATTCTTGGAATTGGAAACTTGTCTTCTTGGAGAAGCTTGTTCAGATGTCTGGGGTCCAAACAGGGTCTCTTCAGGGTTAGATTTCCATCAGCATCTTTCTTTGGTGCAAGCGTCAAAGGGCTGTTGAATGTTGTGTTGACAGGGGCTTGAGTGATAATTCCATTATCAGCCCATTTTTGGACTATCTGATCAACTAAGTGTTAACATGAATGCGGAATTGGGTATTGCCTCCTCCATGTTGACTCACCAGGTGGGGTCTCTAGTGTAACAATGGATTCTGGGATGGTGCAGACGCTGTTCCTTGGAATGGCCTGATTTCTCTCTATGGCCGGCTGAATATCCAATTTGACTGATTGAGAATATTCTTAAAAGTTGGGGTTAACTTTTCTTCTTCCGGTTGGGATGAGATAATCTCTGGGATTTGATCCATTATGAGTGGCTGAGATTTAGTGATTCCTGGATAGGAAACCAGTAGTCCGCCTATGTGAAAGCCAAGTTTGGTGAAGGTGTCCAGACCAATGACTACCTGAGGTCCATCTGGTATGTCAATAACTTCCATCTGATGGATTATGGTTACTGAGCCACAATGTATGTTGATTGGGTTGGTAAAGCCAATTCTTGGGGCTGAGAGATCCTTAGCTGCAAGAATGATTTTTCCTGGTTGTTTTTCTATCTCCAAATTGAGTTCTCTGACTACATTGGGTGATACAATAGAGTTGGATGATCCAGTATCCAGTAGTGCTACATATGATTGGCCATTGAGGGTGAGTGGCACTTCTATGGCTTTGAGCTGTGTGATTGGTTGCTTCTTTTCTTGAACAGTTGCAATTTTAGCCGGAAACTCAAAGAGGTTGTGATAATCTTGAACTGTAAGTTCTTCATATGCTTCTTCATACCCCATTGTACCATTGGCTGAATAATCATCAAGGATCTGGGTAATTTTGGCTGATGGTGTGGAGTTCTTCTCAGGACAGGCAGGTGATCTATGTCCCATATTTCCACATTTAAAGCACTTGTCATCAGCATATGGATTATCAGTTTTGGTGTTTTGCTGCTTTCCTGAGGTGTTTCCTGACTTGTTTGACTGCTTGGTGATGCCTTTGCATTCACTGGTAGAATGATAGCATTTTTCATGAAGCTCACAGTGCTTGGTAGCAGTTGAGTGCTTCTTGGTCACATGACTGGTCTCTTTTCTGGCTGTTGTGGGATCTTGGGTTGAGTTGCCTGAAGTCTGGCTAACAGCTGCAGTCAAGGTGATTGCCAGTGAACATATCTCTGAGATCTGGTCTTAAGTACATGCAGGGTTGCATGCTTTGACAATAGCAATATTGCTCTGTAGCTGGTGTGAAAAGTTTGAAAGAAAATGAGCAGTAAGCAATGGATTATCATCACTAACTCCAGCTAATCTCATTTGTCTTTGGAATCTATCACAGAAGTGTTGCACAGATTCACCTTTTTGCATTTTGGTTTTCCATAAGTCGCAGTTAAGATGTGCTTTCTTGAGAGGATCTTCAAAATGGCTGCAAAAGAGGTTTTGGGCAATTTTCCACGTACTATTGGAAGGAATGTTCACTTCAACCCAGTCAGCATCTTGCATTGTGAGACAGAGAGGCAGAAGTCTAGCCCAGTTGGTGTCAGGGTCTAGCTGGTGTGCAGCTAAGATGTGACTAAACTTGTAAAGAAACTCAGTTGGATTCTTGATGGCATTGGTGCCTTCAGCATAAACAGGAAAGGATCTTGGGACAACCACTGGGGCAGGTCTAGAAGGAGATGTAGATCTGGAGGATTCAAAGGCATGACTTCTTGGTGGCTGATGCAGAGCAAGGCTTGGTGGATTTTCAATGCTGTCAATTACTATGGCAATATTCTCCAGTGCTTCCTTAATTATTCCAAGATACAAAGCAAGACTTGTAGCCAAAGGATACTCTCAAACAAAAGGACTTGACTCTACTGAGACCTTTGCACTGGTAGCCAAGTTCAATACAATCAGATTAGTATTGGCTATTGCAGCCAAATATAAGTTTTTTATTCATCAAAAGGATGTAAAAACTGCAATCTTGAACAGAAAACGTAATGAGGACGTGTATATGGACCAGCCTGATGGGTTTGCTGACCAAGATAACCCCCATTTGGTCTGCAAGCTTAAAAAGGCACTTATGGTCTCAAACAATCACCAAGAGCCTGGAATTGCAAGATAGATTCTTATTTGGAATCCTTGAGTTTCAAAAGGAGTAATGCTGACTATAGTATATACTATAAGCCAGATAGAGCAAATCCAGTTCTATTAGCTGTATATGTGGATGATCTTATTATAGCCGCCAATAACCTAGAAACATTGGAAGAGACTAAATCCAGCCTATCTAAGGAGTTCACAATGTCCAATCTAGGAGAACTTAATTACTACTTAGGGATTAAGTTCTCCATAGACAGAAGTACCCAGACTATCACCCTAAGCCAATCCAAGCATATTCAAGATATACTAAAGAAGTACCAAATGGAAGACTGTAAACCGGGAGCTACCCCAATGGAGACAAACCTTAACTTGGTCAAAATACAACCAAATCAAGAGAGCTTGGTGCCATCTGAAAGCCCTGACTTCCCTTATCAGTCTATGGTCGGCAGTCTGATGTATATCATGCTTAGAACACATCAGATATCTCATATTCAGTGGGAGTTGTCAGCCAACATAATCAGAACTATGGATCTGATCATATTGCAGCAGTTAAGCTGATTTTTAGATACCTAAAAGGAACTGCTGATATCTGCTCAAGATACACTTATAAGGATTCAGAACAGGATCTTGTGGGATACTCTGATGCTGATTGGGGACAAAATTTAGAAGACAGAAGATCTACCACAGGATACACCTTTCTTTACTGTGAAGGAGCAATTTCATGGAATTCAAGAAAGCAACCAACCATAGCACTTTCCACCACAGAGGCAGAGTATATGGCATCCTGTGAAGCTACAAAAGAAGCAATGTTGTTAAGAAAACTTTTTACAGATTTAGGCCTATGTCAAAAAACGCCTATTACTTTATTTCAAGATAATCAAGGATGTATACACTTAGGTAGAAATCCAACTTTTCATGCTATCACTAAGTACATAGATATTAGACATCATTTCATACGTGAAGCTATAGGCAGTAACCTAGTTAGCTTAGTTTACTGTCCTACAGATGAAATGATTGCAGACATATTTACCAAACCATTAGCTAGAGACAAGTTTGAATATCTTAGGTCAAAATTAGGACTAGTCAGTATGAACATTTAGCTGAGTGGGAGTGTTGTAAAAGTTTGTAATTCCACCTAAGTATTCACCTAACTTAGTCACTTAGATCATTACCTTCAAGTCCTAGAGAATACTGACCAAATTCCTTGTCAGGATTTACTTAGAATATTTTCACCAAAATACCAGGTACCCAGAACATGAAAATTCTCAAAGTTGTCCAAGCAGCCCCATACTTTGCACACACGTTCTTGGGACCTTCCTTAACCTATTCTACGTGTTTGTAATGCCAAGACCAGGTAAAAGTATAAATACTACTTTACATTCAATAAATCATTAAGTGAAAACCACATAATCTATGTGTTCTCCCAATCACTTCCAATATATCCAAGACTCTTACAACAACATATATGTATGTATGTGGTGCCATAATTTTATTTATAATGCATGCTATGGCAGGTCATCATTGAATTTTACATTCACGTAGGTGCAATGTCTCAAATACAAGACTTTCTTAAATTCACATGAGTATTGTCTAAAAGGTGATGTAATAGTGTTACATTGTTGTAGGTCAAGCTGTTTGCCCCATGGACATGATTACATTGATTCAACACCATAAGAGAAGTGAAAAAAGTCCATGTGGCTATTGTAGTAAGCCTCTCAGCCATGAAGCATGCAGACGGCATAGGCAGTATTACAAGGATTACAGCCTGTATTTTGCCACATAAGTCATATTTGGTCACTCATCAGTCACTACTGTACCAACATTATTTTGCCAGTCAGTTGGCTCTTCTATATTGGCACCTGGCTGCCTTTGTAACCTTGCACAGACTGAGTCAGATGAGCTTGTGATGCCTTTAGGCACACCGCAGCCTTGTGAATATGGCATGCAGAGTGATAGCTCTGACAAAGAAGGCTCACTGATGGATTGTGAGCCTATCTCCCCTAACAACAGTAGGAGTCATGAGCCCAATCAAATCCCAATATGTTATAAGACAACACCCATTGAAACAATTGCCAAGGATACTTTATGGAGCTAAGTGAGCCCAGTAATCCATCTACTTGTGAATGATGTAATGTTGTGGCTAGAGAAGTGGTGCATTTCCACTAATATCAGTAATGGGGGCTTTGAGGATTTATTATTACTTCTTGCCAAAGTCTTTCTGGGATGCAACTTGTCATGTACATGGTACAAGTGGACAACCATCATGTGGCTGGCAACATATGACCCAGAGACTGTCCTGATTTCAGCATGTGTCAACTGTTGCATAACATTCTCATCCAAAAATGCTACAATTGCAACATGTCCAAATTGTCAGGAATCCACCACCAGTGAGGGAAAACATTGTGCACACTCTGGATATATTCCAGTAATACCCTGTCTAAAAAAGCTCATGCAGTCCAACAAATATTGCAAAGCTATACAGTACCACACTCAGTATCAATCAAGCACAAGCATATCCAATGTATTTGATGGCAAACATTACAAACAACTAAGAAGCAAGGGCTACTTCAAAGGTATGAATGACCATGCCTTTGCCTTAGCACCTGATGGATTCTCATTGAAAAAGTACTCTACCAGCTAATCCTGCTGGCCACTGATTCTCATCAACCCAAATCTGCTGCTCATCTTATGGTATCAGAGCAAAAATCTGATTGTAGTCTCACTGGTATCTGGGCCTATATCACTGAACAACCTGTTAGCTACCTTTGTCCATTGCTGAATGGATTTTGTATGCTTTCCAGTAGGATGACAGTAAATGGGTGACATGTAAAAGCGCATATTATTATCTGTATTGGAGATACCCCAGCCATCTGCAAGATAGCTGGCTTTTCTGGGTACAATGGATGGTATTGCTGTCAAGTGTGTGAGATCTAGGAGTTGGACTCCATAACTCATACACATTATTATTACCCAAACACCAATAATAAGAACATCATCTTGCCACAGAGAGAACATACAAAAGTCAGCATGCAAATGCTACAAAGTTGGCAAGCTGTAAGCCATTGGTCATAATCTGGAATAAATTGGAAACTGGAGATATGTAAGATAGATGGTATCTGTTGGAGCAAAAGCTTTCCACTGGGAGCAATGCATTTGCTTTTCAACAATATCCCTATACTGATGACCAAGTTGTACATGGGCATTTCAAGCTAAATGAGCCCTTAAAGATACCAGGGAGATTTGAAAAAATTGGCAAGATGTTGCAGAGTGTCTTCTACGCTAAGTACTTCTCACAAGCTCCAATCAATATTCATATGCATGTGCAACAATACAAATGCAAAGACTGGATGAACTGGATATGTATTTATTCAAGTGGTGTTCTGAAGCCATTCCTACCAAGAGTACATTGGAAGCACTGGGAGTCATATGTGGACATTGTAGGAATATTTGTCCATCTGCAGATCACCAATACCAACTTGATACATCCACAGCTGTTGTGCAAGGAGTTTGTAATGAGATTTGAGCAGCTATACTACATATATAAAGCTGGATGTGTAGATTTCTGCTGCTACTGTATCCATTCTTTACTCCATCTTGCTTAGTGTGTGGAGAATATTGGGCCTTTCTTCATGTTTTGGGAGCTTTTGATGGAGCAGATGTGTGGGGAGATAGGAAGACAACTCAAGTTTTATGTACTGCCATATCTCAATCTCATCAAGAATATTACCTTCAAGTCCATCATGGATGTGATGAGCTGGTATATGGAGGACAGCAACAATGAGTTGGGAAATACTTTGGACAGATGTGCACATGGAGACACCTATGCCTATGGCATTAAGAAGCTAAGCGGCCCCAATGCATGGGTAATCAGTTAAGTAATGCAAAGCTGGGTTGGATGCAACAAGCTACTAACTTTTATTAGGAGAACTCTGCCAAGGTATACCAGATTTCTCATGGTAACAAGCCAACTTCTTTACCATGCAGTATGGAATTCACACAAACAAGAGCTAGAGCACACCTACAAGGGGGACTAGAATCCAGCAGGGAGAAGGAATATATTGGCTAAATACCAGGAAGTTCTTTGTAGATGTTCAGGAGGTATTCATGGCAGAAGTGGCAACAACTAAGCATATGTTTGCAAGATGTATATGCTACCAGCAGTACAAGGTATATGGAACTTTGCAAGTATCACACTAAAAAGCCATAAAGTTTAGGTGATAGAAGTATGTCCATTGTGGCAGGTGTGTGCATTTATAGAGGTTAGTAAGTAGCAGGCCTTATTTTTTTTATTCAAACTGTATATGAAGTAACCAAGGTAGTGGTGGGTAAGCAAATAAAGAGGGGAGAACCTACAGTGGAATATATGAGTTGTACAAGGAGAGGTAGGAAAAGGAAATACCATTTGGTAAATTGGTAGAGTAGCATTATACAGCACTAGCTGTAGGCCACCATATTGCCATAATAATGTCTTTAGAGACTTGCTGTGAGGCAGTCAAAATACCATCAGGTTTTTTGCTACATAAGGCAATTGGATGTCCTGGCCAGTTAGATCCATTTAAAATAATTGTAGTGTGCATTAAAACCGCAACAATGCCATGCAATTATTGTCATGGCACCAATCAAACCCCATCAAGTTTTATAACATTATTTGGCAGTAAAATTAGCAAAATGCCATTGTGATCCTGTCACAAGATTGTCAAGAGGGTCACTAATTTCAAGCTGTTGGTATTATGACAGTCTCCAAACAGGATCCTGATTGCTGATCCAGGCAGGATCCACCCACAGGACCAAATTATTTTCATAGGGAACATGACTGGTAGGTGTCTTCTGATATCTTCCAGGTATACTTTGCTGTTTGTGCTCTTGAGTATTGAATTAGCAATTTGTCTTTAATGCCAAGGCAAATGCAGTTGAAGGCGCTTTGTTTGTTCTTCTGGTACTTTAAGGCTTCCTCTCCCATGTTTCAGAAGGGCATTCTTCTCCTGTGACAATATCAAAAAGGCCTCTATCTTGTAGGGGCATCTTTGTCTTCACCTTCCACACATGGTAGTCAGATCTATCCAACTTTTCAGCATAGGGAAAAATTGCAGTGATAGCAGTAGTGAGCATAGCAGAGAGTGGCAGCTTGAGGCTCATAACCTGCTTTAAGAGTCTTCAAGATATTGGAAGTAAATGGGAGGACAAGTAGAATATATGGTTTGCACTTAATGATTTATTGAATGTAAAAATAGTATATATATTTTTACATGTTCATGGCTTGTTAAATGCATAGAATAGGCTTTGAAAGGTCCAAAGAGCATGTGTGCAAAGTCTAGGGGTGTTTGGGCTACTTTGAGAACTTTTATGCTCTGGGTACCTGGTATTTTGGTGAAAATATCTCAAGTAAATCTCAGCAAGGAATCTGATCAGTATTCACTAGGAATTGAAGGTAATGATCAAAGTGACTAATCCAGGTGAATAATTAGGTGGAATTACAAACTCTTATATCAGTAGTATTCCACAAGATCTTGTTCTGATTGCTTATAAGTCTACCTGAAGCAAATATCAGCAGTTCCTTTTAGGTATCTAAAGATCCACCTAGCTGCTGCAATACAATCAGATACATAGTTCTGATTATGCTGGCTGATAACTGCCACTGAATATGACATATCTGGACATGTTCCAAGCACAATATACAGCAAGCTGTCAACCATAGATTGATCAAGAAAGTCAGGATTTTCAGATGGATCCAAGCTTGCTTGATTTAGTTAGGTTTTGACCAAGTTAAAGTATGCCTCCATTTGGATAGCTGCTGGTTTACAGTCTTCCATTTGGTACTTTGTTAGTATATCTTGAGATACTTGGATTGGCTTAGGGTGATAGTCTGGGCACTTCTGTTCATGGAGAGCCTTATTCCTAAGTAGTAACTGAGTTTCCCAAATTGGACATATTGAACTGCTTAGATAGAGTGGATTTGGTCTCCTCCAATGTTTCTAGGTTATTGGCAACTATAATGAGATCATCCACATATAGAGCAAATGGAGCTAGATTTGCTCTATCTGGCTTATAGTATATATTATAGATAGCTTTACTCCTTTGGAAATGCAAAGATTTCAAATAAGCATCTATCTTGCAACTCTAGGCTCTTGGTGATTGTTTGAGTCTGTGTAGAAATTTTTAAGCTTGCCAACCAAATTTTGGTTGTCTTAATCAGCAAACCCATTACACTGGTTCATATACATATCCTCATCAGGTTCTCCATTCAATGATGCAGTTTTTACATCCATATGATGTATAAATAACTTATATTTGGCTGCAATATGCAATGTTTATATGATGGAATTAAACTTAGCCACTGGTGCAAAGATCTCAGTATACTCAAGCCTGTTTGTTTGAAAGTATCTTTTGGCCACAAGTCTTGCTTTGTATCTTCCAATGGTACTATTGGCCCTGTATTGAATCTTGAAGACCTATTGGCATCCAATTGATTTTTGGTTAACCAATAATTTGGCCAAGTCTCAAGTTTGATTTTCCATCAGAGCTTGATACTTCTCAGTCACTGAAGATCTCCAGAACTTAATCTGAGGGCTATTTAGGGCTGCTTTTACTGTCTGGGGCTCATCATTGTAGATTGAATAGGTGTAAGCTCAGTTTGTACCCTCATTTATATAGTAATATGTGCTATCTCTGGTCTGGTAGATCTCCTGGTTATGGTACTATGATGATCACTTCTGGGATACTCCTGGGCACTAATTCAGACTGCGTCATGGTTGTAGAGTCTTCTGGAGTGAAAAAATTCTCATTGCTTTGCTCTGATTCAATCCTGACTATTTGTGGACTTAAGATAAGATTTTTGTCATCATATGACATCATTCTTTGCAAAAATTTGAGTTTTCATCCAATAATGCATCCTTGGGGTTGATCAGCATCTTTGCTTTGGTATTGTAGAGTTTGTATGCCTTGCTCTCATTGCAATTGCCAAAAATAAGGATTTTGCACTTTTTGGCATAGATTTTTGACTGATTTCCAGGCAGTTTCTTTGTATATGCTGTGCACCCAAATGTTATTAGATGTTCTGTACTTGATCTGTGTCTGTATTATGCTTCAAGCATAGTAGAATCACAAAGTATTTTGCTATAACTCCTATTTTTATGATGTACAGCTGCAGTAACCAAACCAACCCAAAACTCTTAAGATCATTTGTGATAATTGATTGAATATCTTGCTAGATCAATTGCTGATCTGTTTGCACACTCTGACACCCCACTTTAATGTGGGCAGTATGGTACTGCAGTGTCTATTATCAGTGCATGAATTTTATAGAAGTAGAAAAGCAATTTTGAGGTATAATCTGTGCCATTATTCCAGAGCTGTTGAGTGACTGTCTGGCTTGTCACTCATATAAGCTGGCTTCACAGTACTCCAAATCAGTTGTAGGATCAACTTGACTCTGGAAATTAGCTGCTATTTGGTTGTTTACTTTGATGATAAAAATTGATATGTCCAAATATACTGTGCCAAGGCATTGGTATTTCTTGATTTAGGTTACTTATATCAGCTTCCAGATATTGTACAATATAAGTAAACCTGTATAGATTCTGATCTCTCATACCCAAAGCACTCTGGGCACTATTTTGATCAGCAACCCTGCACCCAGAATTGCCAAAACTGAAATTGAGTCCTTCTTCTGTGGCCATGGCTGGAGATAGTAGCTTCTTGGCTATTTCTGGTAAATAGGGTACTTCTGCAAATGTAAGTGTGTAGCTTCCTTCATTACTTCTGAGGCTTACTCTCATGGCTCCTTGACCAGCTGCACCAAGTATACTGCTGTCTCTCATGGAAACCTTCTTGATTGGACTCTCTTGATGTTGGGTAAAACATACTTTTTGGTGTGTAGAGTGTTGTGATGCTCCACAGTCACTGCAACCCATTTAAGAATCCTTGCTGATGGTATTGTGTCCAATAGAAAAGTGCAATAAGATTATGGAATGGTTAAATTTACAATGGGACAATTAAGTGCAGAATCCTAGTATTGTTAAATTGTGGTGGAAATATTAGCAAAAGGATTCTGGACTAATATTGGTCTTGGATATAGCTGGGTTTGACTATAAAAGTGATAGAGTTGGCTTGCCATGTAAGCTAGGATTGGTGCTCATGGGAGTGCTTGATATGCTAAGCATAGGTAGATACTAGAATGGAATTGTTGAGTTCTTAATATTGCTAAGACATAATCTTAACTTTGTTGAGATATGTATTAAACCAAAAGGTCAAGTAAACCTTATTTATAGCTTCCTGATCTACGTGAATTAGCAATCACCAAGTGACTGGATTAATTGAAACAAACATGAGTGTTGATAGGTGTATAAGATAAATGTTGATTTCATCATCAATCAGTTGATGTCATGGCAACTGCTAAGTAAATGGATGGATCTTGGATGGCTCATCACCTGAGGGGCTTGGCAGAACAGATGAGATCATAAAGACCACAAATTGATTAGGTGTGAGAGCTCAAAGTAGATTTGACATGTGATGAAATAACCTATAACTGGGATTAGTTATGTTTGGGTTAGGGAGAAACAATTTTGGTACTAAATGTACTATCTTAGTAAAGCTGGCTAAGCTTAAAATGCTGAGCACAACCTATGGTCATGTTTAGTACAGATATGCATAGCCTATCTTGAGTAGCTGCAGTATATCTATATTCAGGCTACTCTGCTGATTATCTCTCTTTTTGAAGTGCCGGTCCAATGTGTGTACTTTCCGGTTACAGTAGCTGCAAAAGGCCTTACTTTTGCCTTTAAAGGGTCTTGAGCACCTCCTTTATGTTGTGAGAGCTTTGGAGATACTGGAAGTGATTAGGAGAACAAGCAGATTGTGTAGATTTTCACTCAATGGTTTA